>CAIGRP010075801.1:0-29948 GCA_903798385.1 Fraxinus cuspidata | reverse complement strand
CGGTATCGACTCGTGTCCGACACACCCTACCCAAATTGAAGTGTACGTGCTACAGAGATGAGATTGATTTGCTTATTGACCAAGTCATTTTTTTTTTTAATGAGTACTTATTCCAATTCAAGTAACTTTCTTTATTTATCCCTGATATGAGTAGGGTAAATTGATAAAATAGTTGTAAAATGAGGAGACAGTTCTCTTTTATTAATAGATGTTTGATTCATGCAGGTTGTTGAAACGAGGGAGACAATTTTGCAGATGTTTCGAAATAAGACAACTTTTGAGAATTCAGATTCGTCGGAGGAGGATGGTGGCGAAGAAGTCGAAGAAAGCCCGGTCGAGCATAACGTGTTCGATGAGGCTCTGAATGCAACAAAAGTCGTTACCAAAGTGAATTACGATCGTATGTCACTATCACGGATCAAAAAAGTTTTATCAACTGCTGATGCTAAGGAATGGGTTGAAGTGAATGAAAATTTCAAGTCTCAAATCAGAGATAAAGGGTTGGAATCTGAAGAATCAGACGATTGGATCACTATCAGCGATTTTGATATAGACAATTGAATAGCAATTTGAACCTTTCATACCGTAAATATAAAAATAAAAATAAAAATTAGCCATGGAAACATATAATTTCTTTTTTCATTGAATATTATAGCTCTCTTTCCTTTTCTAATTGGAAAAATCAATTTGACAAATATACGGTTAAGATAAAATTGACGGAGTGACTAGATTCGCAAGTAAATCGAAGTAGGGTGATTTGATTAAACAAAATTAAAGATATACGAGTATAATGGAAGAAAATTTAATTAAAATCTGTAATATTAAACACAGTATTCTTTCTCTTTTGGTAATTGATTCACAAATTTACTCAAGTGAAATTAAACTTAATTATGATAATCGAATTTGCTTATTAAATATTAAATATTGGAATGTTAATTCTGAATTATTTTTGTTATGAGTAGTTAGATCGACGCTAACACTGAGATATGAAAGATATGAAAGTTAAGGGAATGAATGAGATTCAAATCACAAATTTCTCATGACCTCAAAACGATAAACTTGCGTCCTTTGTGTTTTCTTATAGAAGTATCCACAAATTTGATCATACCATGAAAAAAACCCATTAGACGCACATTGGACTATTGTACAAACAATCTACATTGAAGAAAAGGATAAAAATGAAGAGAGAAGACACACACAAAATTCTCATGATCTTTAGAAACTTCCCACATAGAGGGATGGCAATTTGCTCAGAAAAATCCATGCCTCATCGTGTCCTACAGTGAATGGGGCATGAATTTTTCACCATGAGCCCATGGTGTACACCAAGTGTCTCGTCCATTTCTGTCGACAATGCGTTCCTTTCCTTAATAAAGAACTTATGGTCTGTTTGATTGTAAGAGTGAAATTTGGGTGGAAAGAAAATAAATTTCAAGGAATTGAATTGCCTAGAATTGTTTTCCTGGGAATTGTCAATTAATTGTGTTTGATTGATATAATTTTTCACGTGGAAAATATTTAAATTTTGGATCTTTTGATGTTTATTTGACTTTTTTTAAAAACAATTATCCAGTAAAGAGAATTTTTTTTTAAATTTATTATTATTATTATTTTACAATTGGTGATGAAATTTGTGTCCATTGCCAAAAAAAAAAAAAAAAATTAACCTGGAAATCATTTTCCCACTGGTGCACGTGTGAGAGGTTGGTGGAATTAATTTTCCATGGCCATGAAAAAAAAAGGGCTATCAGACACTCTAGTGTCAATCAAGTAACTTGAATTATGGCCCCGTGTATAATATCCCCTTCACAGTCATTATATTTTTCCATGCAAAAAATATTCCAGCCACCTTTTCACTGTCGAAGTAAATAGGATTAGCATATTCTCATCAATTAAACATGACAAAATTATCAGATTTTAACTGGGCGGCTGTGGGCATTTCGGGGCAGTTTGCTTCCCCGCCACCGTCCCAATTATATACTTAATTTGAGAAACCAAAATTTGTTTAAAAACACTGTAGCCAAACTATGCCCAAACGAGGTGAAAGTTACCCTATAGTTTCTCTACTGAACCGCAGCATGGAATCATCTCTGAAGATCTTGGTCAGAACTCAAAATAAGCATATGTCAAACGTGAATACCCCTAGATGCCATTGGCAAAATACCTGATAGAAAAACTCAATTTTGAGTGAAATGCACACTGACGCAATTTGCAGAATTAGAAACCGTTGCTCAATTTGCTTTAGATCTCAATAAAGCTACTCAAAATCAATTGACAAGTCAACGTTTACATGAATTGCTAAAACAATCCCAATCAGCCCCTCTCACGGTAGAAGAATGGATAGTTAGATCTAAATTAATAGTTTATTAACTATAAAAATATTTTTTAACTTGTGACTCTACAAATGAATCCATCAAGCCTATTACCCAAACCCATTATCGCAATTCTAAATTCCTTTAAAAAATTAAAAAAATATAAACGGGCCCACCGTAAGCGGTGATCGGGGCAGGGAAAATCCCTTGCGAGTGGGAGCGCGACCCCGTTGTCATCCAATAAAGAAATATATTATGCTAAATATTAGTTCACCCACCTCAAATTTGACAGTGTTACTTAACCACCCAAAATTGTGGACAAACATAGTCCCTTGAAAGGCTGTCCCTTAAAAAGGCTTATTATATAAGAACTCCTATATGCATAAGCAACATCCAGAGTAAACAGAGTTACGATGCGTCCTATGATATCAACTTGAAGCAATTTCTTTTGTCTTGTCCACGTCTCCTTCACATGTTTAACATAATTGAAAGATGGCGCAAGGAAAAAAAAAAAAAAAACTTACGAAATACAAAAACACGAACCTATGTATGTATCGACATCCTAATAGCATGTACACCTTGCTATTACAGCAGAGAGGCTTCTAAAAATCCTGCTGAGTTAAGAAGGCCTCCACCCTCGAATATTACCAGGAACAGAGGGATTTTTGGATTCGAATGAACCTGATAGTGGCTGCAAAGCTGGAATAAAAGTAAACCCTGCTGAAGGCCTTAGCCTTGGACCATTTTGGAAAGGCATCGGTGGTGGCGCTCTCAAATTTGGAGGTTGGCGATGAAATGGTGGAAATCCCTGGGGTGAAAAATCTGGACGAGGAGGCACTGAACGTTGACAAGGCAGAGGGCCCGAAGGGAGCTTTGGAAGTACGAAACCAGAAGGGCGCTGAGGTGGATCTCTGGAAGTTGAGTTAAAGGATGCAGTGTGCAGCATGGCTGATGGCTTGTTTGCTTCCGCTGAGGATTGAATCTGAGGCTTGGGTGGAAGCCATTCAGGCATGTCATCATCATCATCACAGAAAAGCTTTTTCTTGTTCATTTCGTCAAAAGAACTTTTGGGTGTGGCAAGCAAAACAGAGTTTTTAGATTGTACCACTAACCCGTCTGAAATCTGAATTCCTTTGGGATGAAGTGTCATCCCAACTGAAGCAAGAGGAATTTCACAGGCAGTTTTGAAGTCAAATTCAGGAAGATCATCATCATCTCCAACAGGCACGTTCGGTTTGATTTCTGTACATGGGAAAGGAATAACAGCTTTATTGGGTTCTGAACTTGTTTTAGATTGTTCCATCTTGGGATGTTGTGCCCAATAAGTTTTTGTTTCCAGTAACTGCCGCTCAAAGCCTTTTGACGTGCATGAAAATCCAGATTTTTGTTCCCCAGCTGAAATAGAAACCATTGTTTGAACTGAAGCAGTTGGCAAGAACTCAATGGAAGAGGACATTTTACTAACTTCAATTTTTTTGTTCTCATCAACATTTACAATTCCAAGAGCTGAGGAACAATTGACCAATGTATGTGACAGAGAAGATGAACCTCTCTCTACTACCGATTGACTAGAGCAGTCTGATGGGGTTTTCAGAATCTGATCCGACAAGGAATCATTATTCTCAGATTTTTTCTCGACAGAACCTGAAGTCTCGGATTTTTTCTCGACAGCCCCTGAAGTGGCAGACTTTTTCTCGCCGGTACCTGAAATCATTTGATTTTTCCGCCAGACTATACAACCGAGAAATAGTTCTGATTTGTCTTCACCAGCAGCCAAGCCCTTGAAGAAACCATATTTTGCAAGAATTGTGATAATTTTATCACTCGGTGGACAGAGGTAAATATCAACACCTGGTGAGAGTTTTGCAAATCCGACCCTCTCGCATTTCCTGTATCCTTTTGCAACCTGATAATATTGAAATGGACATGAGTAACTGGATCAGTTACTTCAAAAGCAGTTCAAATGATTTACTCCTCTATTTTATTTTTTCCCCATAGTGAAGGTATAAAGTTGCAAATCTAATGAATACCAATTGATGCTCACCTCCTTCATGCCCTTGAGACCTCTTTCTGCTGATCCCTTTTTCCAACACAGGGAAGTCACCTAAATATAAATGCATTATCAACTTCAAATCTTAGAACAACTCCAAATATGTGAACCACAAAATGGTTATTCTAAAATAAAAAGAAGATATATTGTCAATATAGGGTCAAAATGAGCTTTAGAGTATAACTAACAGTGAATGTGCCAGTAAATATAAATAGTCCAAAGTCTACCGTGGGTTATCCCAATTCTCGCTAAAACTAAGCTTCAATTAGAAAATACTTCAAGAATTCCTATCTACTTCAATCACAAAAAAACTTGCAATGACAATTCCTTTTGACTCCTAAGTGCTTCACAAATAATGCATTCCTACAAGTATTTCCAGGAATTTCAAGTATGCAACAAAATAATTAGCCAAGTGTAAGGAGAAAACACATTCAGAAGTAGCTTCAAGCGATGTAAGCTTGCAGAATGAATAATCTAATGCAACCAATAACCTCTCTCATAAGGTGCAAGTGATAAAGATTGAATTGTTGTATGCCATCACAAGATCAATATTCTACACTGTCGGTTAGCCAAACCTCACAAAATAGTATGTTTTCATCTCATCTAACCTAAAGTTGGTTGCGCAACAGCAAAACAATGGCTATGAGAATCAAACAGGATCAAGAAAATGATTAAAAGTTAAATCCAATACTCACAAAGCCCAAAGTCAAATAACACGATCACTACTGATAAACTTGACCACTTGCAATTTTACAAGTGGAAAAGCTCTCTGTATTTGGTAACACAACATACAAATGGACTGTACATTTCAACTAGAAGTAGAATTGTTCTGTACATAAAAGTTAAGCTTATGATCAATTTTCCAATAGTCATAAGTAATTCTCCCTTCCTAAATTCCAGACCTGCTCAATTTAGCAATTAGGGAAGGCAGAGTAAGGTGCCACATAATTTTCTCTTCCAAAAATGAACCTGCTTAGCTACCCTACTTCTCAAACCTTAATGAGTACCGCACAGGGTTTTAATCTCATCTCCAAAACCCTTCAAATTTATTTTGGCTGGCAACTGATTTTGCTTATTAAGAAAAACTTATGCTTACATTCATATGAATCCTAGATAAGAAACATGAAACACAAAATTGAAAGACAACAAAAATTAGTTCATAATTCCTTGACACGCATTTGCATTCTGTTCTATAAACATTTAATCAAAATTACAACAGTAAGAATAGTTTAACTCACTCGAACAAACAATGGTGCATTTGCTTCAAGATAGCATATCAGCTTGTTGTTAAGTTGTCTGAGGCTTACCCCTCGAGTTCCACCTCACGTGAGGCTTTCAGTAAATGCCTCAAAGCATAAGCCTCAAGGTAGTAGTTGAGGTGTGTGTTTGTCTTCCTTTATTATTATTTTATTCTGAGCTTTTTATTATTGGACTTTGTTTTTTAGCTATTTTTTATAACGTTTTACAGATTTTTCATTTTCCTCTCTTCCTTCACACAGAGGAAAGGGAACTATTGCAAGTGGAGGATGATGAAAAAGAATGAGAAGAAACTTTTAGTAGTGAATGATTACAAAATCAAATATGCTCACCAATCTCTTATAGATCCCATTAGTAGTAATGTTAGAGAAGACTTCTAGTAATGGATCGCGATTTTGTTACACAATTACTAATTTGATAACTTAGTATTTGCTACCTTCTTGATCTACTTTATATTTGTTTGCAAGTTAAAACTTGTAAATTTTGTTAATTAGGATTTTTCAAGATGATTTATGGTTTACTTTGAGCTTACATTTCTATTCTTAATTTCTTATAAATTATTGATTTGAACGTTACGCCTCAAAACAACACAAGGCTTACAACTCAAACTAAGAAAAATGTCGCTAATTTTTCATAATTAAAATTGTTGGATGTGTGGAGCTTAATGCATTTCGAAATTGGCACATATATTAGGTTGCCATGGTATATTCCTCCATAGAAAAGGGTAACAAGGCAAGCCTCCATTCTGCGTTTCATGAAAAGGAAACAAAGAGAGGCATAAGTCCAAAACATATGGTAATTCTCTTCTTCTTTATAGTACAATTTTGTAGTGACACCAGATGCACATAGCTCTTTCATTGAGAGTAAAGCACCTTAAACCGTGTGTTTTCTTTCTTTCATCTTTTCCATCTCATGTTACTAATGGCTCTCGGTGGTACGGATTATTCTTTCGAGCCATAAGAAGAATTTATATGGAGTTGTTCAATGTCTTGCAATTTTAAGTGTCATTTCTGAGGTTTAGAAAGTCCTAATTTAGTTTAGCAGTGTGTCTAACTTGGTCAGATGGCAGAACCATCTTTAAGAAATATTATCAAATCTTTTGGTTACAGATTATTTTTATCAAAAAACAACTCCAACCGTGATTGCATTATCAGTTTTAGCCTACATCAGTATCACAGTATTTCTTTTGTTGATTTAGCAATGTAAACATCTAATTCATGTTCTGGAACATAATGTGAAGTTGTTTCGGTCCATGTATTGAAACATAATGTATGTTCTGGATTGATCAGTTGATAAGGAGTTGTTTCTGTCCATGTACTGAAACATAATGTATGTTCTGGATTGATCAGTTGATAAGGAGCTATACTGTAGGTTATTTGTACATTTGATGAACCATTGGTAGGAAAGTTATATTCCCTCTCAAATTTTCAATTTATGTTGTTACCCTGTGCCATCCACCCATGACTTTGAGGACACCTCATCTGACTTTACAAATAAAGCCCGAGCATTTGCATTCCATTGTTGTCATTTTATGTGTATGGTTACAATTATATTCGCTCCTAATGTGCCAACAACGTACCTCCTAGCAAACTATTAGCTAACAGGTATAATCTTACAAGAATAGAGTATAGTGTGAATCAAGCAAGTATGCATAAAAGTCTTTGCCTCAAGGAGGATTCCAAAAAATCCCTCCATTTTCCCGGTATGGAAAAGTTTGCATTTTCAATTTTTCGAAATATTTCCTATAACAGATGTTCTCCTTTATTTGGAAAATAAAAACAATAAAAACCTACATATTTCAAGAGAAGACTAGATAGATCTTGTTTACACCATCTCAACTTCATATAAATCTCGAGTTGTTCATGTAATATTTTTAATTAGTTAACCTTAGGAATTTCCATCATGAAAAATGTCATTAGATCTTTTTGAGTATATGGCCCATTCTCTAAGAATGAAGAGCTCTTTCGCATTTCATTTGGGTTTTTAATCTTGTTAGTTCATTTCGAATGTTGTTGGACTTAGAATAAGTTTATGCTGAATACTGATGGCTTGTTTGGGGGTAGAGCGGACTGTAAAGGTTTCGACAATATTAAAGAAAAAAATTAATTCAAATATTGTTATTTCAAGGTTTAATCGTGTCCAATACTACATACGAAACGTATCCTCGTGAAATAAAATGCATTGAAGAATCATTACTGTATCTTCTGTCACATTTCAGTTGTTAGGTGCGCAACACTAGAGGCATGCTTGCCTTAAAATATTGCCTTGTCAAAGTAGCCGAAAATGTTCCAAAATGATGATTTTTTTTCCCGAGTACAATAGTTGTAACTAGTTCACAGTATCTCAAATGTTATAGAATCCTATGTGCATGTATATTTGCCCAATTTCTGTAACTCAAGAAATCCTACTTGTATAGTAGGCATCTCTTACTCGTCAAAATGGGTCATCTCTTACTCGTCAAAATGGGTGTAAAAATTTGTAGCAAGTCGGCTAATGCTAAATTTGTAGCCTAGTCATCTGATCCGAGTTCTTACACCTAGTATAAGAGCTGCCCCAACTGAGTCATCCAATTGTAGGACTTCAAATATTGCGGATCATGGACCAAAGGTTACATGCAATACAACAGTATCAAAATAAGCCTTGTTCTCAATAAATTTTGAGTCTGCAGTGGAACATCCAAAGCAACTAGATCTTTAACAACCACAATTAGCCAATTAGGGATAACTGCCTTGCCGATTCACTTTGCATGCAAAAAGCACAGAATTTTACAACCCACTTCTCTGGCAATTGTGATTTATATTAGTGAAAAATGGATTGGAGAATTGTTTGTATAATATGTTCATATAGGTGCACTAGTTAGCTTGGTCTGTTCATATTAGAAGGTTTATCCATTTAAGGTTAACTGCCTAGATCCTGAATCAGTGAGAGAATATGGCATACAAGTTCCTCTATGAATGCACTAGCCTAGTTATTGTGTATTGACAAAAAAGTACGAGCTATGTGTGCATGCTTGATATGCAGCATTCAACTTAATTCGACAATGAAGTATAAAAGACTATAAATTTTTATTATTTTTATATCTTCTTTGGTACTTATCCAGTCCAGCTTACCAAACAAGCCATCTTACCAAACAAGCCATCAATGCATAAACTCACAAGGTTTGTACTCACGGAAACCTAAATTCCGCCAAGGGTGACTGCATTGTCTTGCATACAACCGCCGACATGGGTTCACTTATTAACTTCAGCTAGTCATTACAAACCAAAGTAATTAACAACTTAGTTTGATAGATCCGTGTTTTGACCTCCTCTCCAACAAGCTTGGAAATTTATTTAATTAAGGAAAAGGGTTCCTACATCATCTCGGAAATGGTAAAAATAGAAGAACTGTATTCCTAATCTAATCCAAAATCTCAGTCACGCGTTTAGAAATAACCAGATAATAGAAGAAAACCTCAAAGAGAAGCCTTCATTCTCCTTGTAGAATATTAAGATGACTACATTGTTTTTGAAATGACAACTATAGCTCAAACATTTAAGGTTTTCATTGCATGTTCCTAGATTTCATGTCTAATAATTTATTCAATTGCCTAACTTGATTACAGAGTCATACATATAAGTTTTAATGATCAAGCCTATAAAAAACGATGGGATAAAGAATCAAACTAAGTGATAGAAAACGAAAAAGTCAAAAACTTAATGAATAATCAGATATAATGGTAGAGATCTAAAAAATTATTATTTAAAAAGAACATAAAGGAAGACCTTGTAATGTGATAATGTCTATTCTGACTCCACAAACTATCATTCTCACACAAGACCTTCCAACATGTTTGTCATTTCCAATTAAAAACCATGGTACAGAGACATCTATTACGATGTGCTTTCTTCATCAACTGTAGCTTAAATTAGCAAATTTTTGGTAAAAAAGAGGAAGAAATACTCGTATTGGCGAATAAATTTCATCTTTGTTTATTTAGTTGTTTTCATATGAAAAATTTAAAAGCATGCAAGTCAGGTGGGAAACAGTTAGAGGGACATAATATATATTAACATATATAACACTATCTTTTGAATAACCTAAGTATACAAATATATCTCGGGTGCTTAAAAATTTTAGAATACTTCAATTTCATGGAAAAAATAATTTTCTCAATGATTGCCAATGTCAATGGCAAAAAAGAAGTGCATCTCAATTTTGATTGTGTCAAAAGAAATGTACCAGCAGATCAAAAGAAATGTAAGATCTTGCAACTTTCATGATTATACCATTATCTAAAAAGCGAAATAAATTTTTTTTTTTTTTCAAAAACACATAGATTAATCTTTCATGCTATGCCCTATACAAAAAATTAAATAAAAACGTTGTAAACTGACTAATTACTATAGTAAAACGAAAATTTTGTTGTCCTAGATAACTTTACCAATAGGGGTAAGGTAAAACAATTCTATATTGATTACTTTAAGAGTGAATTAGGAAGGCTCAGAACAAAGTAAAGAAATAAATGCAACAATACACACCATCCAAAGAAAGTCAGAACGCCTTAAAATACTATAATATGTACTTAAAAGTGTGAAATGCAAGAGAAAAAGTTCAGCCTGTAGCATATCACACAGTAGAACAGAATTTACTACCCATGAGCTCAATTTGCTTGCATCAAACTACAAAGAAAGTGAAGTTGAATTTAAAAGGTTGAGTATGAAGGTTTACAAACTGTAGCTCTCTAATATTGTACATCTTTTAATCTATAATCAATTAGGTAAACTGGAGTATTTACACAACTTATTCTGGATTTCCACTTCTCTCTTTTTTCTTTTCCATTATTCTCTCAAGTTGCCATAGGTTAAATTTTGCATTCACCAAAAGAGAAAAGTTGCAGGGCAGGGTTTCTTTCCATATTTGTTTTATTTTATTAGGGTTTAACTATGATTGAAATCACTCGATCAGTTTATGCAGAAGAAAATTTCAAAATTCACAATTTAGTAGTTTATTCATAGTTATATGCAAGCATACCACATGCCTAGGTTGCTAGTGCAAACAATAAAGAGGCTGTCCACAGTGAAAGCATAGTGGTCACCAAAATGCTAAGAGTGTTATAGTACTAATGTCTGCAAGCAATTTTTTCAGCGCAATGCTGAACAATTACTTAAAACAATTATCAGTAACGCTAGCATCTTTTAAGGGACTTGAACAAAGAATAAATTTACTTCAACTAGACAAATACAACTGTCCACAAGGCTATTTTGCTTCTTCGTTCTTTTCTTCATCCTCCACTATCACAGGACTACTCTATAAAGTTAACTTTTGGTTTAACATAAACAATAAGCCCCTGTTTGTTTTTGCTGAAAAAGTTAATAAAAATCTAAGTCAAAGTCAAAAAATTAATTTTAACCGCAAATTCCATAAGACCCAAAACTTTTATCAACTTTTCAATTACACGTTTCATTAACTTTTATCAAAAATATACTAAAAATCTATTTTTCAATTACACATTTTATTAACTTTTATCAAAATCTACTAAAAATCTATTTTTAACCAAACCAAACAGGGGCTAAAATGGTATGATATAGTTTTCATATCGATAAGTAATGCAATTGCAAATTTTATATATCCTATCATCATAAAATATGAAGGAGAATTCCGGCTTACCATCAATCCCCGAGTGCGTGACCGAGGAAGATCTTGGATATATTTCTCAAAAGCTTCTAATCTTACTTTTCCTTTAACTTCTACACATTCAGACCAGTTGACATCAAGCAATCTTTCACCACTACATGAAGTTTATAATTGACAAGATTAAAAACAGATCTAAACACGAGCTTAAAAAATAAGGTTCTACTGTGTGTGAAAGATTTATCATCCTTGAAAAAGAAGAAGATAGACATATTGTTCTAAATTATGTTGTAATAACATTTTACATGACTTCACAAATTCAGGTTTCAAAGGGAAAATAAAATTATAAAAAAATGTTGACCAAACCAGAATTATGAAATGCCAAAAACTTAATGAATTGTTACTTTAGCTTAAAACAAAAAAATAAAAATAAAAATAAAAAAATTCTGTAAATGTAAAGACATACTAATCCAGAACTAGACAAAAACAGAGATAAAAAATCATCCCTATTCCGTGCCTAGAAAAGATCGAGAGAGGATATGCAGCAACCGAGATAGTTCCCAGTACATTTGTTAAAAAAACCATTTGAGAGTTAGGCCCCAAATCCTGCCTCCTCAAGTGAGGCTTTCACAAAACACCACGAACCCCTCTCCTGAATATGAGGCTTAAGCCTCAAGGCGACTAAGGTGTTCACCTATTTGTATTTCATTTTCTGAACATTTTAGTACTGACCTTAGCTTTTTGGTTTGTTTCTCTAGAAACTCAAATGTTTTACAGGTTCTTTTATTTTATTTTACTTTACCACTCACACAGAAAAGAAAGAGAGGAGAATACAACATATAAGTGGAGGATGATGACAGGATGGGAAGAAACCGATAGCGATGAAGAAGACGATGTTGATGATATCCTTAAAGGTGCTATTGATAGTGATGATATGAGAGACTTCTAAGTTATTTCTACTTCTAATAGTAAATTATAAGTTTATTACGTGATTACTAGTCTAAGAACCTATTATTTGCTACTTTATTTATGTTTGTCTGCAAGTCAGACATTTACTTTTGTTCTTTTTTTTCTTTTTTTTTCGGATTTTTAAAGACAGTTTATGGTTCATTATGAATTTTTTTTGTATTTTTATATTCTTTTAAATTATTTTATTGGTTTGTCTTGACTCTTACGCTTCAAAGCGTCTTGAGGTTTACGCTTTGCTCGCAAAGGTAAAACACATGACCTTGGTAACTGATTAAGCCTTTTTAAACGTTGCAAATTTATAAAAGGTGTGTTGATTATATTATAGAATCATTCCCATTAATTAATATATGAAATCCCAGAGTGTAATTCTCCTGCCTATTAAAAAGATGCATTGCAGCTTTGGGTAAAATACAACACTTAATACTTAGCAAACTCGACTTCAATGCCCCAAAAGTTTTCCATTATAGAGGAAAGATGAAAAAACATGAACTACACTATTGCATTGATGTACTTGGAGGTGGCTCGTTTGATCGGTTAAAAGGGTTTCATTTATCATCAACCTCTGTTTTAGAATAACAAACTCAGATATTATAAAAGGGTGTCATTACACTTTGCCATGATAAATTAGTCCAAGTAATAAGGGTAATGAATCATCGAACTCTCCAAATGTAATCAATGAATTTCATAGTTGCCATCTTAAAGAAGAGAACACAAAGTGTTGTGGAGTCATAGGCCCTTACGATGGGGTATGGCATGTTGATCTCTCATTGTTACCACTTTAGATCATTCATGAAACTTGCACTTGGACAAATGGCCAGTCTCACACCCACGCCCAGATACATGTATCATAAAACGCAATACCTTTTGGATTCCTTGTTCCAGTTTTTCTTCTTTGTAATATATACTCTTCTAAAAAAACCAGATCCATAACATTAAAAGTTCTGTATTTGGTGGATTGTGATAATATGCACAAAGTAAATAACCTTGTTTATGAATGGTATTGAGCCGGAGAGTTTTGCAGCCAAGCACTAAAATAAAATATCTTCTGATTCAGAACATGCAACCATGATAAATTAAATATTTATATATTATTCTTTCGAGAGATGCCGATAATACATTAGCCAAAGCAATCTTTTATGTTATTTATGGGTGAGGTAAGTTTACCAGATTATGCAAAACCTGTAACTTCGAAGTCAGGAAGTAGAGAAGTCAGGAAGTAGAGATGTCATGCATCAACAAGGTGTTCTTGGTAGTAAGGAAGTACCTGAGTTCAATTATGATGCCCTCTTAGAGTTTAAAAGGGTGGAAAATGTTAGACCTATTAGCCTTTCTCTCCTCTTTTGAGAGTCAAAAGTATTTTGTTGTTTTGGAGGTGGAGTAATATCCACAGGCCATTTAAATACTTGATCAGGAAAAGTCCTGTTTGATCTAAGGTAATCTTTAGGTATCAAAGGTTCGAAACATTTAATTTACTATTTAGAGTTGAATTCCTTGTTTTAGAAGGAATGTACTAGGTATAACCTCTTTATTTTAACAGAGTTCATTATTACGCGAATTTGGTTAATGTGATATTTTCCAACCCTTTAGAGGATATGTAATCTCTTCTTGTCATTCTTCTATAAATCTTCTTTTCTCTCAGTTGTAGAATTGCATATTTTTTCATATAACTTATTAGCACCCATTCCAGGGGACATAATCTACGAAGCATTCCTGTGTTTCCAGTAATTATTATTCATCAGCCCCAAAACTGCATCTGAATATCCTCTTTATATCCTTTAACCCAAAAAACTTTCTTCCTTACTTCCCCACACTCATATTAAATTACTGATTGAGGGGAAGTAATTTAATCCATAGATGTCCGACATCACCACTGGAGGGTATTCCTGCTTCAGTACATCCTAATAAACTCAATTCTCAGTCTTGTATGGTTTTTAACAATGCTATATGATATCATTACGGGCAAAAAATCAGCCTGTAAAGCACTTAGCTGGAAATTTTTGGAGTGTCTCATTTTTAAACCAATCTCAGGAATTAAGAAAAAGATTTCCATACTTCATGACTGCCTCTGTGACTCGTATATAAAAACTAAGAATCCATCTGTTGGGAAGTTGATAAATTGGAAGTCCATAACTGACTGCTTCATACATATATCCAAGGACCCAATGTGTTGGGAGGCTGACCTAATGAGAAGCATATATATAAAAGTGCAAGATCAGTTTTAGAGAGGAATGTGTTTCAGGCCCTCGTTCGGGAATCCAAGTGGGATATATTTTCATTCCAGCCTAGTAGAAAATCTGGAAAAAAAGGGATCAGGAATCTTTATTCTAGGGGTTAAGTGATTTGAATCTAGCAAAGACAAATTTCTCTAGGGGATAAGATCCGACACATATCTCATACCTATACCCACGTCGTGTCTGACACGGGTATTCCAACTAATTCAAAAAGTCCAAGCATCGGAGGTCACAACTGTAGATCCATCTCAATTGATGGCATCAATTCCCATACTTCCATCAGTTCTACAGCATCTCTTTTTCCTTTCAGCTTCAAATTTCCATACAAGGTTTGCATCAAATTGGGCCTCTCAAGCTAGATTGAAATAACCAAGTTCAAGTTATGTAGTACTGCCTAGAACCAATCCATTCTTGAGTTTGAAAAACAGAAACTAAATGTAAACTTTATAGCAAGAATACACTATTGTCCTTTGGCAAGAGAATAAAGTTTAAGTTGCACACTTCCAAGACTGACATGAGAAATAATCCTAATCAAATAATTTGGGATCGGTAGCATTTTGTGCCTGGCAGCCAATTTTATGCAAGCTTTAGTAAAGTTGCTTCATTAGGCTAAGGGGTTTGATACCATGGCATAGTTATGTGGCTCATGAGGAGGAAAGGGATAGAACGGCTATTAAGAGACTTAGCTACCTGTGTTAAAACTTAACCTTTTTATGATTCTCTTTTTCTTACTTTTAGTGTACAATGCACGCACTTAAGCAACAACTAACTAAGCCTTGCAGTCCCAATGAACTTGGGATTTACTGTATGTGCCTAACGTCATATAAGTAAATACGTTAGCTGAATATATAGTTTGGACTTTGGAAAAACATGAGCTGAAATTTTTGGGATGGTAAACAGTAAAGCCACCTATTTTCAGGCATAATCTTAAAACAAAGTTCCATGAAAATCTTGAAAAACTACATAACAATTTTTTGTTTTACAAATGCAATTATCAATGATAAAACTTGAAGCCACCGTTGTCTAAAATAAAAGGCATTTATTGATTAAGTCTCCATTTGGATACAATTTATAAATTGGTTTAAAATTTTGGTCAAAGTCAAGCAATAATTTCAACTCCACATTCATAACTACAACTCATTATTATCCACACATTTTATGAGATCCACAACTATTTCTCTTACTCTTCCCATTTATAAAAAAATTATAAATTTGTCAAACGGAGACTAAACCATTTATTTACTAAAGCAAAAAATTCTCAAATTAATCACTTGAAGTTAAGAAGACGAGAACCATTGAACCTGGAAAATTACCAATGTAGATCTTTCCAACATTTGGTTGACACCAAAATACAACTTCAATCACCCCTAAAAGCATAACAATTTTCTTCTTATCAAAATCCTTTTAAAATGACAACCCATAGGACAGTATTATATTTGTTTAAGAAAATTCTCAGTTGCTAAGAAGTGATAGACTTACAAGGGCAAGTGCAAAGCCTTTCTGGAATTGTTGAATAAGTAATAGTAGGATTAGGGTAATTCAAAGGCTCCCCCACACAGAATTACTAATTCCATATTTTACCAGTCACATTCATTAAATATTTGAGTTAGAAGGACATTTGAAAATAGATTCACTCCAATTCATGTCTATATACACAAATGATTAAAAACTACCCTTTAACATACTGTGTGATTAAACCACGAATAACAGATTAAAACAAGAAAAAAAATATGTAATTAAAAGCATTAAAATTGAAAATAAGTAATTGCCAATTCTCATACATGCAAAGGAATATAATTGAGCTATCAAAGCTAAAAGCAACTGCAATGACCTTTTATAGAAGGCAACAGCAGATGCAGTCACGGAAGAATTAAGCTGAAGAGAACCCTCCCAGAGCTTTTCATGAACCAAAGAGGCTGTCTTTGCAGGAGACAACCTTTCCTTGTCCAAAAATTTGGAAGAACCAGTGGTTATCTTACTTGAATGTGCATTCCCAATTCTGGTCATCGACGTGCCTCCATCTTTTACTGAATCCTCTATATATGATTCTTTGATATCCTCATCAGTTGTCTCTGTTTGTTTCATGAAGTTGTTATTACCCTCATTGTGACCTTGTTCTTCAGTACCCAAATTCTCCTCTGCGCTAACACTTCTCAAAACATTTTGTGATGACTTCTGCTTTCCCCTTTCTACAGCCGATACTCTTGAATTATCAGCTAGTTCGGATGGGAGATTACTAATTCCAGAATACATAGAGTCCTGGTTACTTATTCTTAACATGCATGCACTTTCTATCTTACTTTCTTCCTCCGAACAAGTTCTTTTATTGAAGCCATCAGGAAAGCTGATAGCCACTTTTTCCACAGACCTTGAAGATTCAGGTGATACTTTACCAATGCCAGATGATACTTTGGGTGTTCCATGCTTCTTGATCCCATACATCACTATATCGTCCTCAATGTGAGGATTCTCTATGGTAGCATTGCATGATCTTGGAAGAGAAGGAAGAGTAGTTCCACTTCTACTAAACATACTATAACCGTCTGGTGTGCAATTTAATACTTCAGGCGTCTTCCTGGCCAGCGTCTGATATAGTGAAGAACAACCTTCACGCTTTGGAGATTGTGATGAGAGGGTAGAAGGGGGATTGCTGATTACATTGTGATATAAGTACCCATTACTAGTGGACCGTGGTTCAAGTGAATAATTCTGACAATGAAGTTGGTCCATCTGAAATTGATTCCTGATAGTATTTGATTCCAAGGAATGATTTGGATACAACCATGATTGATGAGTACGTCTTTGATCACCTGTCCATGAAAATGGACCTCGTTGCTGGTTTAACTCGAAAGGAATTTGATTTCCCAATTTAGCTTCTACATCAGAAGCTCTTAATTTCCTTTTCCGAGATGATGGGTCAAAATTGTCTGTATCATCATTTCCTGAAGGAAGAACTGTATTATTTTCCATAGGAGCTCCTAAGTCTTTAAGGAGAATGAATTGATCTTCCTAGAAAAATAATAATCTCTAGCTCTAGTTCTGAATTTCAAGAATAAATTTCCTAAAAGCCCGAGCCTTTCCAAGAGATCATGTTGCTATAGGTCATATGCTGAACAAGAGCTGCAAACAGAACAAAGTTAATTGAGTAAAATAATAACCAATTCATACCAAAATGACCAGAAGTAGGAACAACACTAACATGAAAGGATACTTATAAAGAGAGAAGGGAAATTTATAGACATCTTCTGCAGCTATTTAAGAATAGATTCCATGGAAACTAATGGGAAATAGTGGAAATGCATAAAAAATCCTTAAAAATTCACAAAAATATTGGTGTCCAAGAAGGCTTTGTTAATGGGTTACTGACAGAATGATACCATTTTAAAACCAAGTTAATGTTAATGACACTCCTAGACTTCCTGCAACTTTAAAAATAAACATTTTATTTAGTCAGACACTACTTTCTCAATGCTCACGCATGAGTCAAAAACTTAAAAATCCAAACCAATTCAATCTTCAACATTGCATTACATTGATCTCCAAATTGAATGAAGCCATCAGATATATTCAATGTAACTCAATTTAGAAAGAAAAAGTAATAGATCAATAACTCTAATAAAGTAAAACAAAGGTTCGAATAACAGAACATACGGAACAAATTCATTCAAATAGTTAATTACACTTTTACATGACATATATCAATTCTTTGCTTCTAGGCAGTTGCTTGAGTTTTTAATTGTAGAATAAAATTCCAGAGAAGCCCTTACAAATATGAGTAGAATTTGTACATAAAAAAATTATTACATATCTTAGACACATAAATTTCCATGAACCAAGAAGATATACCGATGCTGACACAACATAGATTATAGAGGCCAAGATCCGCAAAAATAAAGTCTCAACAGACCCAAGTTTCTCCAGAATAACAAGTCAATGATCAAGAAACAATCAATTGTTAGAAACAAATACAGAAAATTATACTGTGGTAAGAAAATCAGCTGAATTTCGGATACGCAAATAAATCCAGTAATCAGTTAAATTAAAGTAAAGAAACCCATTAATCATTGTAAACCGAAAATGGGTATGCGTGTTAGAGGATTTAGGCATATACACGTGCACGAATTAAAATTAAAATCCTACACAAAAAATTTAATAAAACACAGTTGAGAGTGAAGCGAAATCTAATTACTGACGTGCAGATTTAGGGTTTCGAAAATTGGTACAATTGATTTCCTCTTAATTGAGTCCCTCTATCTCTTCAATGCAGATTTCAGTACAGGATAGCATATACTGAACATTCGAATAGAAAAAAGGCGAATCAAATAATCCATGCGCAAGTTAATGGGCCTCCACCAAAGAAACTATTCTTCAATGATGGGCTTCAAGTTCAATATTGGGTCATATAAGTCCGTTTTGACAATCATAATTTTCAAAAAATAAATTTTGTATAATAATTTTTTAAAGAATGTGTAGTTAAAAAGTAGGAAAATTTTTAAGATTACGTACAGAATATTTTATTGTGTGAATGAGTATATAAATAAAAGTTTGAAAATTATTGTTGTCAAAGGGGCTTCGATTTGCTAGTTGATTTTTGGCATCGTTTAATTTCACTGAAAAAAATCAAAATTTTAATAGATTTTAATAAAAGCCAATGAAATTTGTGAATGAAAGTTTATAAAAATTGTTGATCCTATAAAATAATGTTAAAAATGAGTTTGAAAAAAATAATTTTTTGAAAATAGGGGCCAAAAAGACTTGATAATTTATCTTGATCCTATAAGTATTTATAATATTTTTAGTTATTTGAGGATTGGTCAAGATTCGAGAATTCATTTGCTTTTAATTTGAGAATTTTATTTGTTCGAAAAATGTATTTGTAAATTAAATATATGTCCATTAAGCCCCTTGTTTGACAATTATTATTTGAGAAAAATAATATTTAAAATAGTGATTCTTAGGAAAAAGTGTGATTAAAAAGGATTTGAGATTTGTTGTTCAATTTTTGTTGTCCTACTTGCTGTGTTCACTATATTAATTATTGATACATTGTTTTAAATTAATATGTCATCTCAAATTTACCATCATTAATTTCACCATTAACCTGTCAATAATTAATTGGACGGACAATAAGTTGGATGACAAAAATTAAATACCATATCTCAACTCGTTGAAATGTAGGAAAAAATTTTAGTTTACGTACGAATTATTTTATTATGTGAATATATAGTTGAAAATGAACATTTAAAAAAGAATTTTAAATAATAATTATATAGCCCTCTCTGGTCGCTATTTTTGTTGGCAAAGAAGATCGAATTTTGGTGGTGATTAGTGGGCCCTGTGCAATCAATTATGATTAGGATGGTAGGAGTAAAGGGAGGAAAGAAATGTATTGAAAAATTTAGCCTCTTCACAATAATTATTTGGAGAAAATAATTTTGGATAGCAATTTTTAAGAGAACGTATGATTAAGGATGTGTTTGATAAAAATTATTGAAGAAAAATGTATTTTAAATAGTGATATGATGGAAAATAAGTAGTTAAAAAGTAAAGAAAAGTTATTGATGTGATGAAAAATATTATTTTATTGAAAAATGTGTGGTTGAAAATCAGTTTTGAAATAATGTACATTTGAAAGAATGTGTACCAAACGGGGGCTGAAAAGTAAGATAAATTTTTTGATTTACATGCAAAATATTTCATTGCGTGAATATATGATTGAAAATTAGTATATAGAAAAAAAAAAGAATTTAAAAATAATGATTATCAAATAGGTTCTTATTGTTGCAGGTAACATGTGCCATCAAAATCTCACAATTGGCAAATTCTTTTGATCAAAATATTTTATTCCAAGTCTCTATTTCAACTTATCAAATTTTGATAAGTAATTGATTTTAAACACGACCAAACAAGACTTAGCTCTTGTTTAGCCTCTATTAAAATTATAATTCATTTTTCTTTCTATTCTTATTAACCACATATTCTCCAATAAATTATATTATACATAATTTCAAAACATTTTTTTTTTAATCACACATTTTAAAAAAGAAAAAAAAAATATTCCAATCATTAAAATTCTAAATGATGGGGGCTAACGTGCTTAATTTCTTGGGTTTTGAATATCAATAATAAAATAAACATGTTATAATTCCTTTTTATTTTTCCGCTCAATTTACTTTAACAAATCAGATAAAGACGAATAAAAGGCGAGTTCACATGTGGTGAATTTTACAAAACAAAAACTTCAAATTAAAAAATAACTCACCAAGTACAGGTTTTAAATTTTTTTACGGCGCAACAATAGCTTTTATCTTAATCTTTTACCTAGGATGGAGATGGAGGATTTTGTAGAGAAACAGATGATAGAGGACAATAGTGTTTGTACGTCACTTCGTTCAATATAATATATAATCCTAGATGGAGGATTTTGTAGAGAAACAGATGATAGAGGACAATAATGTTTGTACGTCACTTCGTTCAATATAATATATAAGCAGTGCTTTAAAAAGTGTAAAACGTGATTAAACGGGCAAGGTAAAACTTCAAACTTTTAAGAGCCTAAAATGGCATTGGTAAAGCCTACACATAAAAAAGCGTGAAGTGTGATAACGCCAAGTTTCGTATCTAGGCGAAGCCTAATCGAGCTTTATAGAACAACGAGTAGAAGTATTTAAAAGAATGAGTTACAAGAATGTATAGGAATCATAGGATTACAAAAATTAATTTTGAACTACAACAAATTCTAATCTAATGTAATTTGAAATACAATAAACGCTAGCCTAATCTAAGTTGAACTACATCTAATTCAAGCTTCATCTTTGGTCTGGACCATCTTGTCTACAAGGTAAAAGCTTCTTTAACGGCTTAAACCAAGATATGCAGGCCACATCTCGAGGTGAAGGGTAGGATTCGAACTTTATCTTCAAGTCACGAGCTTGATAAGTTGACCAATTACTCTGCAACCCCGGTACTAAATTCTCAAATTGGATCTATAAAATCATAAGGTTCAATTCTTGATAGTTTAATAGTGTTAGACAAGTTCTTAATTATATAAGGACCCAACATTTTTCAATATGTTATGTTTTTCTTGAAATTTTAGAATATGTTATGTTTTTTGGGGTCTTGCTAGTCTAAAGCTTTTGTGATGCAAGTGAACTGGACTAGGTACTATATACACAGGATTACAACTAGGTTTTATGGAAATTTCATGGTGAATTGTGTAACTTGAAGTTTGTTATGCAAAGAATATGGCAAAGGTTATTACACATACTGAGCCCCAGTTTTATTTTGATAAATATTAGTTTTTAATTTTATTTTGATAAAAGGTAATAAAATTTGTGGATAAAAAGTTAATAAAATTTATGGATCCCATGAAATACGCGATTGAAATTAGTTTAAGAAAAATGAATACCAAACAGGAACTAAAATGACCTTACGTAAGTATCAATTCATCTTTCCTAGTAGCCGTTGTAATTCAAGTCAAAGTCAATAATTAAATTTAACCCAACATCTCACAGGACTCACAACTTTTCAAACACATATTGCATAAACTTTTATCAAAATTTACTAAAAATCTGATTTTAATCGAAACCAAACAAGAGCTTAATGTTATTTCACATATTTTTCTATAATCCAACGTCCAAGGATCATATCTAATGTTCACAAGGTGTCTAGAAGTGAAAGCATCCTTTGTCCCTTTCCCTACTCTAAGGTTTGTTTGGTAAAACTTTTAAAAAAGTCAAATTTGTTTCTAAGACTAAAAAGTAGTTTTTGAATATATTTAAATAATATTTTGAAAGTGTTTCGTTTTGCTAGAAGAACTTTGGAGTAAGTTGGTCTAAGGAAGCATTCTCAGATAGCTCTTCTATAGGAAGTAAAAGCAAAAATTGAAGTTCTATCAAACATGCCCTAAAAGGCTAACACATTTATGGTTGAAAACTATTTTTTCCACTCATAAGTGTGATTTTACACTTATGTGAGCAAATGGAATTGGAAAATGCTTATATTGAAAAGATACTTGGGTGTGTTTGATCCACATTATTTTGGAAGAATGTATTATGAAATAGTAGCTTGATGGAGAATGTTTAGAAGAATGTATTCTGAAATAGTATATTGATAGAGAATGTGTTGTTGAAAAAGAAAGAAAAGTTATTGATGTGATGGAAAATATTATTTTATTGAAGAATGTGTGGTTGAAAATAAGTAGAAGAATGAGAATGAGATTTTTAATGTGTAACAAACTGGGGCTTAATTTTTCTTATTTGATGATTAATTTAGGAGGAAACTCGATTTGGACGTGAACAGATAAAAGGGGTGAGTTTTGATCAATTGAATCGAAGTTGTGCAAAATCTAAAAATTAAGAACTATTGTATCAAGTTGAAAGTCAAAGGATCTGTGATGCAAATAAGGAAGGACTTGGGATGAACAAACAATTGAAATGGAGGACCAAAATGCACGAGAACAAAATAATATGTGATCGTAGAAGGCAGCAATAATCAGTCATTAACAAAAATGTTCTGTCATGCGATCGCATGCATGTGCGATCATATGGTTTACGTGAGGACAAAATGCAGATCTCAAAGTTCAACTCAATTTCTACCTTGTATATAATATGGCACTCCTTTTAGACCTAATTTAGATGACTATATATAGTTTTTATCATTCTTTTTAATGAAACACATAATTTTAGAGAGAGAAACGCATTGTAAATCAAAATCCATTAAACTCAAGGTTTTGAATATTAGAGTTCAGAGAAGGAGATTCTTGGTGCAAAATCATCTAATTTTCTTTGTCGTTGTTTCAAAATTCAGTGATAAACTCAATTCTTTTTAGTTATTTTTATTTCATCGTCGTGAGTAGTTAAATTCCTAACAGTTATGACAAAAAATGTAATCTAGTGTTAACATTCAATTTTAATTTTCAGAATGCTTATAGTTTAATTCCGTGTGTTGATTTTACTTATAATTCTTGATGGTTTGAGATAATTGGCCAGTGTTGAATTGATTTGTTAATTTGTAACGAATCGAAATGTGAGTTATAGATTCCGACCACATAGTAAAATTAGGCACTTTGGATAAAATGGTAGAGATATGCTTTTATGGTCGTTGCAATCGTTAATAGGATTCTTAAAAATTGAAAGCATTTGATTAAATCTTAATCGGATTCATATAGAAATATGATAAATTGACTTAACCAAATAGATTAATTTGATCTCGAGAGAAGTAAATTGATTAATTAAGAAGAATTTGCCCGAATACTACATTAGGAATGACTCTTGTGATGCAAATTAAAAGGTAATAACCAGGAAAAATAGTGAGTTCTAACATCCTCATTCATAAGAAAAATCCTACTTTGATTAGATTAGGCACTTTAGAGACAGATTTAGTAAAATTAGAGAATTCAGGTAATTAATCAAATCATTTTTATTTGTAATTCATCAATTAGAAGTTATTAAAGGTTAAATAATTCTACGTGGAAATGATCGTTCAAATTTATAGGTCTATTTTATTACTTGTTCACGATATCATATATTTGCGATAAAAATCACAAAACACGCATCATCAACATCTAAGTTCCACATTTCTCGCTCACAAAGTTAAGTTCTGATTGGTAGAAAGGACCTTAAGAAGGTTTAAAGCATCGAACATCCAAATCCCTTTTTCTACCATGAAATGATAAAGCTAGTCACCTCCTATAACATGACTACCAACTCGTTAAAAGGGGTCTACCTTTTGGGAAGGCCGCCTTTTCTTTTCACAAGGGAGAAAACATGGAAATAAGGATAGACATGGAGACCTTTTCATTCCAACGTCAACACAGCAATATCAGTATCAAACTTACAAAGCCTGCTCAAGTATGAAAATCCGAAGTTCTAGGTTAGAAGTATGAGCAAATCAAGCTCAATTATTGCTCAAGATTGCTTGTCACACATTATGTTTCTTCATTTCAATCACCAAATATTCTTACCAAAAATTATCTAAGAGTGCATTTTTTATTCAAACCAAGATGGGAGTTTACACCGTTCTCGCCTCAGCTTGAGAAGGCACGATAAAGGAAGGCTTCAACTTGTGTATAATCGGGGAAAGCCTCGATTGCAATTGTATTGTCAATATGTTGATATTCGAGTGCATTTTATAGGATGGTGAGACAATTTTTCTTATCACTCAAAAAATTCTTCACATTGAACAATGTGTTTGCAAGTGGTCATACGGAATATTTATTTGTTTATAGATACTAATATGTTTTTTGCAAGACAATAAGACATGTTGCTCGATAGTATTGATAAGTGTGTTTTTATACACTTATTTAATACACAAATATACTTATTATTGATGAAAATGAGCGAATTTTTACTCACAATTATGTAATCATTGCTTTTGAAGGTAAAAATCACCCAAAGGAAAGAGAACAAGACAAAAAGGAGGGAAAATTGACTAAAAGTGTGCAAAATTGTGAATTTGAGGACTTGTACACGTTCAAAGTTGAGGGACCTAATATGCAATTATCTAAGGGACTTGACTTTGCCATGTGGAGAAATTAATTGGGTGACGGTTAAGCGAAACCATGAATCTCAACCATGTTTTCCCCCAAAATTTCCAAGTATTTATGTTTATGTTACAAGATGTAATGCATCAAATTTTATGTTGGTTGTCTATCTATCATAATCCTCCTCTATTCAAACTAACTATTAAGAAAGTATAGACAAAATAATTGTTTATTAATGTTTGTAGTCCTCTTCAACATGACAAGTCCCACTACAGAGTGAAAACTTTTCTCTCTTCTCACACACACTCTTTAAAATATACTAACTCTCTAATTTTGGTTAATAATAGTCGTTACTAGTTAGTAAAAGATCTAAGGTACATAAAAATCAAATTGACTATTGTTTTGTCTGGCCATATGACCTAATTAGGTCTCGGGGCAGGGCTGGACATAATTGACTCTATACATTGGCCATCTTTAGGCACGATTCGTTCTTTTCGAACCGTTTGCACACCTAAACGAGTGGTGTCCCGATATAGATTTACACTCCTAAATTGGATATAGGGTCACAGTCACTCGTTGATGCATTAGCTAGCTAATTCTTGAAATGTTGAAAACGTATAAAGGTATAGGCATGTGACTTTTGGTGTATGTTGAGTTGTTGATCAACAATTGAGGATTGAGATGTCCATTTTGGTCCCAATGTTACATGAGAGAATTGGATAAAAACCAATTAGCTAAACAAACGTTGCGTAGGTGGGACACTTTATGTATATGGCATAAACAAAATGAGCCAGTTTTGATATGACAAAGCAATCTATAAATACACTTTAAAAAGTAAATGAAAAGGACTAAGCATTTTTGTCCAAGACCGGACTATTGCCCATTCTTCCTCAAAATCTTTTTGAAATGTAACAAATTTACCCTTTTTAGCATACTCAATACTCGACCTTTCAATTATGTAACAAAATTCGTCATTTCCTCCATTTTGACCACTAAATGACGGATTTGTTCTTCTCATTAAATGAACAAAAATAAAGAAAGTAGCACAACAACAACAAAAAAAGAAGGATAAATTGTAAATGAAGTTCCGTAAATTTTCAAAAAGTACAGATAAATGTCACTTAAAACAATTAAATACATATTAACACATAAAAAAATTTAAAAATTTTCATCTTTTCCAACAAACTCACCCACTCACCCCACCCCCACCGAAGCCCCCAATGCTCCCATTCCATTTTTGCAAAATCAGGGGTGAAATTAACGCAAAAACCAATGGGAGAAATCCCTATTTTCTCAAACTAATTACCAAGAGACTAATGCTTTGTGTGCAAAATATATAAACCATAACGTAAATTAAGTTATCCAATGATCACGAAATGGGAGTTTAACAAGACCACAACCATCTAAGATATCTTTCTAAAGCATTCTTTAGATTTCTATGCGAAATCTCTCAATTATGGAGTTTAATTAGATCATAATCAACTGATTTTTTTGGAAGTTTTTCATCACAGTTTGTTAGGTCTTGAGTAAGTTTGGTAAATCTTTTTAAATTTTCTTCGAAGTCAACAAAAGAATCCATTCTAAAAGAAAAGATCTCTTTGAGTAAATAATATTTATTTTGAATAGTTTTAGAAGGGCGTCCTCAATTGAAATTGTAATGAATTTTAAAAATTCTTTTTAAATGTAGATGTTCTCAATTGAGATTTTAATGAAATCTATTAAAATCTAGGTGTCCCCAATTGAGATTTTAATAAAATTCAATGAAATCTTTTAAAATTCAGGTATCCTCAATTACTGGTGAATTTATAAAGATTTCATTAATAGAGGGATTTTAAAAGATTTAGATGAATTTCAAACTTAAAAATACATATAACCAAATCTTTTGAAATTTCTCCATATTTGATGAGATTCTTATGGAATTTGTGGAATCTATTTAAATCCATGAAATTCATGAGAATTTATAATCTTTTAAATTTCATCAAAATTTTAGTTGATGATACCCCCATTAGTCACATAATGAGATGAAGTTTGGTCTCCATGCAATCTTTTAAGTTCAATTCTCTTGGTGGGATTGATACATGTCAAGAATCATCTAAGGCCCTAGCACATTTTTGTTGAATCAATATAGCCATTAACTTTTGTCCCCACATACTAATATTCCCCTCCCATCAAACATGTTCAATTCAAATTTAGTAGTTGTCATTTTGAAGAAAATAGATACCAAAAACTTATGAACATTCAAAAAAATTACACAAGCAACTTTAGGGAACCAAGAAACAAATAGATGGAGTGCAATCAAAATTAATTCGAATAAGTTTTGAAAAATTAACAATACACACAGTATGAATTAATCAAATTCAATCAATATCAGAATAAACAAAGTATTTTCTAGATTGCAATTTATACATTGAATTTCTACTCAACAATTTTATTTCACAAAAATAACATGCAGAAGAAAACTTTCAGATAAATCAAAAAACGGAGATCACATTTAGCCCTTGTTGAGCCCCATTTTATCAAAAACTCATTTTTAACCACACATTCTTCAACAACATAATTTTACTCGTAAATCAAAATTTTTAATTATTTTTTAACCACACATTCTCTAAAAATTGCTATTCAAAAACACATTTTTCCTCAAAATGAGGCTCAAACAAGGGCTTAATGTTTCCAACTCTTCTCCAAATATATAACCCGTACTGAATTTATTTGGATTTCGAAAGCCTTGTTTGAGCCTTTAGACAAATGTTAGTTTCCAAGGAGTATTTCATATATGAAAAATCAAGGAAAATAACTTGAAATATCTTAATTACACAAGGTAACGTTACTGAAATTGAAGAATCTCACCAAGAGAATTATAAACCTCAATTTCTTTTGATTTTCACGAAAATCAACCCAAAAAGTTTTAGATATGCCATAGATCTGCAATTTTCTTAAGGATTTAGTATCACGTTTCACATATCCAAGCTCTGATAGCACTAAAATGTCTAGAAATAAATGAATATTCAATTAATTACAGTCAAGCAAACTTATACCATTACGCTCACAAGCACAAGTCCATTTCACGTAGACATATGACGTACATCCAAAAATGGTGTGCACATCTTTTGAGGGTTTATTACTTACTTCGATAGAAAACTTAAAGTGCAGAAGATGAAATCGCAGAAAATTAAATATCACAAGGATTTTTCCGACCCAAGCCCCAGAGGTTCGTGCCCAATTTTAATAAACAATCATCTATTAGCATTCACAAAAAAAGATAACGGTCGTTTACACTATAGCAGCACAAAACAACAACTAAGGTTACACAAATGTTCAAGAGATGCAAAGATCAAGCCACATAAAACTTATGTTTCAAAGATATCTAAACTATTCGAGTTATTGTTCACCAAGAATATAACAAATTACACCTAACCTTTCTTTAAATATTACAACACGAGGAACAATATTTCCTCCATTGATTTCACAAAGAATCAAATCAAAAAGGTGTGTAGGTGTTTCTCTCAAAACCAAACGCAGAAAAAATAATCAAATGAAAAACTAACAAAGCAAAGGAAACGTTTTATCCCAAAGCTAGATCCAACTGCCAATAGTCAGCCACGTGTCATCATCTGGTGTGAGGCACCCACTAACAGAGTCACATTTCAGTAACACGATTTAGTGCCAATTTCGGGAATACACGGCACGCGTGCACTTTCTTAACAAGGAGACAACTCGGTCTATCAACAAATTCCTCTTGGATAAATTTCATCTTTGATCACTTAGTTGTTAGCAAAATTCTAATTGGGTTTTTAATGACTAAACTTTAATTTATTTCAATTTGGCTACTGGACTTCAATGTAGTTTAAATCAAGTCATTTAACTCAATTTTTAGTTTCAAATTTCAGAACTCCATTAACTAATATCTTTCCAACATATTAAAATTACTTAAATAATAACTGAAGTTGTTGTAACCATACCCAATGGATCTTTCTAGGAATGGCAAAATGATTCGCCGGCACGAGCTACCTATGGCTCGGCTCGGATTTCCGAGCGGAGCCACGCTGAACCGGCTTGAGGCTTGGAACCATCGAGCCCCATTTTAGGGCAAAGGCTCGAGCCCAAGCCGGCCCGTGTCACTGGCTGTTCTCGGCCCAAACGAGTTGAGCCATTAAAAAAAATTGAAAAGAAAAAAAATAAAAAAAATTCAAACGTTGCCTGCTGTCGGCAATTGTCTCTTGTCAAACAGTCAAAGGTAACGGGTAAAATTTTTGAAAATTTGAATTTGAAATTCAAATGTAGTTAAAACGGACACTTTTTTTTTTTATTATTGTTATAAATACGCGAAAAAATTTTGCAACTTCATATCAATACACTTCAATCAATCTTCAATTTCTTTACTCAATATTCAGTATTCTAGTCTCCAATTTCTTTACTCTAATTTTTTATTTAGTTGAGTTATAGTTTCAATTTCAATTTTTAATTTCTTTACTCAGTCTTATGCTCTTATCCAATTTCTTTTACTCTAATATTCAATATTCTTTACTATAATACCTACAAATGGATTTTACGAGTGATGAGATTAATCAGTTTAAAGGTAGTTCGAGTACTTCAGCCGGCTACAATGCATCTCAAAATGTTCCAATTGATTTGGAATTGTGTTATAGTTTCAATCTCTAATTTTTTTTATTCAATCTTATTCAGATTCTTTTAATCCAATATTCAATATTCTTTACTATAATAGCTATAAATGAATTTTACTAGTGAATAGATTAATCAGTTTAAAGGTAGTTCGAGTACTCAATTCGACTATGATGTATCTCAAAATGTTCCAATTGATTTGGAAGATATCGAAAATGAGGAAGTACTTGAGATTAAAAGGTCGAAAAAAGAATCCACGGATTGTTGGCAACATATGACACGTAAAAAAGTTGGGGTTCAAACTGGAGTTGATATTTGGAAAGCATGTTGCAATTATTGTAGTAAAGAACTTAGTTGGAAGCCCGGTTCAAGTACAACGCATTTAAATAGGCACATATTAAGAAGTTGCAAAG
>CAIGRP010075790.1:0-12953 GCA_903798385.1 Fraxinus cuspidata | reverse complement strand
TATATATTTCTTTTGTTGCAATTAATAATGATCAGGACCAGAGACAAATTCTTGCTCTAGATCTTGTTCAAGAAGTAATTTCGGATCAAGATAATATTACAAAATCCCTATACACAATCAAGAGATTGTTCTAGAAAAATAAATTCAACAACCTCAAGAACAAATGTCATTAAGGAAATCCACTATAAAAAGGAGAAAGACAATTTCGGATGACTTTATAGTCTTTCTCCAATAAAATAAGGATGACATGTATTAATAGAAGAAGAACTGATCAATCAACTCTCGTCAAACCATGTAAAGGAATAATTAGAAAGAGTGGATTGATGTCACGCATAAAAAGATAAATTTCATAAGTAACAATGACGTTTGAGAACTCATCATATTGCCTGAAGGTGCGAAACTCATTGGTTGTTGGATATTTAAACCAAGAAGAATTTGAATGGTGATGTGGAGAGATATGATGCTCGTCTTTTTGCAAATGACTTTACTAAAAAAAAAAGACATTGACATTAAAGGGATATTTTCTTCGATTTATGTGAAAGATTCTTTTAGGACAATTATGGTATTGTGACACATTTTGATCTTAAGCTACGTCAACTGGTTTACAAATTAAAGAAATCTATCTATGGGCTTAAGCTGGTTTCCCGTAAAGGTATCACGAATTTCATCAAATAATTATATCATTAGATTTTGAGATGAATTCCGTTGATAATTGTGTATATCATAATTTCAGTGGGATAATCATATATATATATATATATTTTTTTTTTATTTTTTTTATTTTTTTTTTGGTATTGTATGTCGATTACATAATATTTGCCTGCAATGATATAAGCTTATTGTATGAAACCAATAGATTTCTGTTCTGGAATTTTGAAATGAAAAATTTTTGTGACAACTCTTTTGTATTAAGGATATAGATACGCGTGGATCGTTCTCGACGTATTTATTGGAATATCACAAAAGAGCTGTATCTATAATGTTCTTAAAAAAATATGGGATACAGAAATGAAATTCAAGTGATACCCTTACAACTAAAGGAGACAACTCTAGTCTCAATTAATGTCATAAGGATGAATTTAAAGAAAAAAATATAGAAAATTTACCGTACTTCAGCAGTTGAGAATTTAATATATACTTAGGTTTGTACACATCCAGATATAGCATTCACCGTTGGAATGCTATGTAGATATTTAATTAACTCTGGAATGAACATTTTGAAAGCAGCTATTAGGTTATTCAAGGATTACATGATCACATTCAGAAAAATCAGATCAATGGGCGAAATCATTGGATATTCTGATTCTGATTCTGATCATGAAATATGACTGCAAAATATTGTCATTAGGCTACATATTTTGGATGGATTTGAAAGAGCACTTTAGTTATTTTGTAACAATAGCAGTTTTGTATTCCAACGGGAGCATGATGATGTCAAAGTTTATAGACATTAAGTTCCTAATTGTTAAGGAAATAATTCAGAGTTTTTAGATTTCTGTGAAGCATATTATGACAAACTCCATAATCATAAATCCATTTAATATATGGCTACCATCTAAGGTCTTTCATGAGCATAATACTCACATGAGTGTTACATATTTTGATAATATGCAAGTTTAGTGGGAGTTTGTAATCGAATGTTATCTGTTTTAGACACGTATTTTTTATCCATGGATATTCAGTTTATTTCAGAAATAAAGTATTCAACTCAATTCCACTCTGATTAAAGTTTATGGTTGAAATCGTTAAAGAATAAGGTAAGACCAATTGAAAATAGACATGTTTGAATCATATTACATGTAATTTTCATACTACACGTCCGCACTTTATCTATGTCATTTAATTGTGTTGATATACGTGACCATTGATGGGTTTAGTTAAGATACTTGTAACGAAAATCGCTTTGATCATATAGTGATATAATTAATGGACGAGATTGTTAGAAGATGCTTTAGTTGAAATAGTAAAAGTTTTGACGTCATAAGGTAATACACATTTATCAGATAATATATGTGGTCAAAGTGGAAGATTGTTGGGTTTATTAATTTGTCATGTTGGCCTATATATGTAATTAATTGTGTATAAGATTATCTTAAATTTAAACTCAATTAAAGTGATCTAATAAATAATTAAATTGTTGGGTTTATGACATCTAAATAAAGTGTGTGCCGAATTATGTGTAGAGACCAGATACATTATGGTTGTATTTGACGATGTGCTAAATACATATTGAAACTATAAATAGGGTTATGATCCCCAATTCATATGTAAATTCTCATTCTTTGTGTCATTCCATCAACACAAGAATACAAGAGAAAGTATATTGAAAAAGAAGATCAAAACCCCACAATCAAGGACAATGATTTAAAAAAACAAGAATCAAGAAAATGATTGAAGCAATTAAATTGAAGAACATGACAATCAAGATTATGAAACAAGAAGTCAAAATCAAGATCAAGAACTCAAGATCCAAAAGAGTAAATAATCAAGATTCAAGATTCGGAATCAAAATCCATTATTAATGAATTATTCTCAAAGAATTAATGTATGTTCCACATTATTAATTTTCTTGATAATTTGACATGGAGGATCTTGACAATTAAATAATTAGGTTTTCTAATTTTATAAAGTTTCAATACCTCGAACCCCAGCCACCGCAAATCCAAAGAACTCTTTTAAAAACTACAGAAACTTCGTAAGGTGTATAGGACTTGATGTTGGTTGTGCTCAAATTTCTAGATGAGATGGAGGTAGATGGTTCCAGCTTGTAGTGGGTAGGTCTTGGAGGCTCTGACATCTATGTGAAAGATATTAGAAAAGAAAATGAACGAGGTGTGCACACGTTACGTGTGAAAATGGATGAAGTAATGGTAGTGTGAATATGAAAAAAAGAAGAAAAATGTATGTTGACGATAGAAAATTGCGACACGTGTCCAACAAAAGTTAACATCTTTTATATTATAGTCAAATGAAGTGAAGTGAAACAAGAAGGAAAAAAAAAAATTATGTGTAGAAGAATAAACAAATTGAGCACAATTAAACATACTATAAGTATCAACACAAATACTTGCTAGTTGAACTTTAAAATAACAAGTTATTGGTTATAATAATATTCTCAACATTAACAAGTAATCTTTAATTTATGAGTTAGATAAAAAAATCTATCTTTGAAAAAAAAAATATATATGATAAAATAAATTAATTTACTTTCAACATAATCACATTTTGAATATTAAAAATTCTTCATCTCATTGGTTGGGCCGTTGAGGTTTGGGCTCTCGACAATATTAGCAAATGAATCAACCAATGCGCTTTGCTTATAGTGGAGACGGAGATTCAATCTTATTGTTTCTTTCACGCAATTGGGATTTGGAGATAATTTTTTCAAGCAAAATAATACTATAGAAAACATTAGGACTTAGAACCCAACTAATCAAAGCTTTAGTTAATTAATAATTCATTTTTAAACGATCAAACCTCATTTTCTATCGTATATTTCTGTTATGAATTAAAGATGAGATTATATGGTACAATATAAAAGATCACAATACAAGAAAAACGCAAGAAAATGACAGATGAAAAAGGTAAATTCACTATAAAATGAAGAAATAATACAAAGATATTGTGTTTACAATATTATCTAACTTATCAAACTTCTAATGAAGAGTCATATATATATATATATATGATACATTGTCAAACCCTAATTATAGTGTTAACGATGGAAATTACATCAAAAAATGTGTTTAATAAAGAAAATAATCTTCGATCGGAACACATCGTCGCTTGAGTGCTAGTCGGCATTGAGTGAACGACTCATCATTACTCAAGTGACGGTTTCGCTGTGAGAAAGTGTCAGGCTCCCTACTTTGAGCGCTTGAGCAGGAGCTTGCGCACAATAAGTGAAAAAAAATGTTAAAATCATTCACTAGTCCATATTTTGACATTTTAAAGGCCACCTTCAACTAATCCACCAAAATCCAACCGAATTTGGGTCAAGCTTCAATAAATCTCCACCTTAAACCAAATTCCAATGTAATGAACAAATTTCAAGGATTTTCCACATAGAGACAAATTTCACTGCAAGGCTTAAAACTAAATTCTTCAACAAAACATCAAACAAATTTTCCAAGGAACAAAATTACAAAATTTTCACCTCTTCCACAAAATCCAACTAGGATAAACTCAATAACTGAATGTCAACTATATAGCACTGCTCAATATAATTACCCCGGGTATCAAAGTTGTTCGAATTATTACCACGAGCAACAAAAAAATAAAAAAAATCTCGTAGGTGAAGTTGGTGTCATGCTGCCATCAACAATTGATTGTTTGTTTTATTGTTATAATCTCGAGTTAGTTTATTTGTACATTTCATATTCATTTCTCTTCACTCTCACAGCTTATACTTTCTCTCTCTAAATCAACTTTTTTTCTCAGAGTCAAGGAATGAAGATACTACTCAATATGGAAAAAGTGAAAGGGATAATCAACAACGTAAGCTCCATGTGAGTGAAATTTGCATCAATAAGAGCGGTGGATCGAGTCTCTGCTCTAAAACACAAGTTACTTTATTGAAAAATTGCTTTAGTATCTGATTGTGATTCTTTTGATTTGATTTGAATCAGATGGTTTTGTTTCTCTTCTGAACTCTATAGTTATGCAATCAGTTTTTCAGGGTACGAAATCAATTTTTCAGTAAAGCAACTTGTGATTTAGTAAAAAAAAAAAAAAAAAGCAAAGATTCGATCCACCGCTCTTATTGATGCAAATTTCAGTCACATTGACTCGAGTTGTTGATTATTTCTTCCACTTTTTCCATATTGAGTGGTGTCTTCATTCCTTGACTATGTGAAAAAAGTTGATTTAGAGAAAGAAAGTATAAGCCGTGAGAATGAATAGAAATGAATATGAAATGTTCAAATAAATTAACTCGGGATTATAACAATAAAACAAACAATCAAGTGCTGATGGCAGAATGACTTGATAAAATCTCTGTTACGTTTTTTCTTGTGTTGGAAATTTGTTTATGGTAATGCACGTAGGTGAAGTTGGTGTCGTCGAGTGAGATGCCAAAGCTGGGGAAAACCGGGAGTTTGCAGAGTAGACAGGCTATTGTGTACAGTCTTGTGCATAACGAGAGCTGGGCTATTAATTTGTCTTTGGCACTCTTTCCTTTCTTTTTTTGGTTCCTCACCCCACACCAGAGCTTATACAATCTCAGGTTACTTAATAATTTTCACATCAATGGATTTCTTTAGTTTCCATAGTTAAAATCTGATTTTGAAATTGTAACAATTTTCAGGTGATGCCGACGGTGGTGGCGGTGACCGGTGGTGTTAGCAGTGATGATTTTCAGGGAGTGGGGAGTGGGCTGGTGAAGGAGACGAACAATGGTAGCTCTTTTATATTTTTTGTTTAATTTTGCAAATTATTTTATGTTAAAATTATAAAATTACCATTTTACCCATTTATATATTTGGTCAAAATCAATTACTCTGGTCAACTAACGGTCAAATAGATTATTTACATCCACTTATCAAGTGCAAATTTTTGAAATGTTTGATATAATGGGTGCAACAAATGAAATGTTTGGATTAAATCTACAACAAAATGAAAGGTTTGATATTGTGGCTGTAACTATTCCTTAAATTATCGATAAACTCTTCCCAAACGAACGTAATTATTATAGGGTTAGTTATATTGGTGATCATTGAACTTTCGCTCCAACTGAAATTAGAACACCGAACTTCAATTTATGGCAACCGAATCACTTATTTTTAACTTGTTTTCAAAAACGCGTTTTCGAAAATGGAAAAGAGAACGTATTTTCACTGTTTTGGAAAATCGAAAATAGAAAACGACTTGAAAATGGTAAAGAGAACATGCCCTTAACTTTATCTTAATTGATTATATCGCTAATTTGGAATTCTTCAATATACGTACAAATTAGCTGACATGTCCATCACTTCCCGCCAATTGACCTTGTCTTATTTCTTCTTCCGCTCTCTTCACCAGTAACTTTTATAACTTGTGGGGACAAGCTTGCACAATCCATAATTCGCGATGACTATAATATACTCCAAAAAATCATACTTTTTACGTATTGCAAATTTATCTTTTTCTTCCCCGCCCAATATCCAAGATTGAACCATGTCAACAGCACTCTTCACCAATAGCCTTGAATATTTAAAAGAACATGCAACGTTTAGTGGTCTTAGTTAAGTCAGCATGGGCAATTGTAGTTGATTAGGTAACACTTTTGACAATACATAAAACATCTCATTGTTAGAGATAAGGTTCGCAGACTATACTTGCCTCAAATCCAATGTGCTCAATCCACGTTTGGAATTATTAATAAATAAATCAAATTTACTAATAAATTATTTTCACCAAGTATATAATGGATGCATGACACAATTTTGCTCGCGAAACAATCCACAAATAACGTCACAAACAACAATTCAAAGTAGAAATCAACATTAGTAATATGTGCTAAATTCGTGTTTGACATTGCCTACTTGTGGCTTGACGTTGATTCACGCGAGTTAATCTAAGTTGCCTCTTTATATTATTTGTACACGAGATTATAATGTTAATTAATTAATCACACAACAAGTATGCCAAGTCGACAATTGACATCAACTGTGAATCCTCCAAATGACTTTTGAGTTAGAACACCATATAAAGCATTGATCTCGCACCGTTAAACTATTGGTAAGCCGAACCCTTCCATTGACCTACCCACCAGAGCACGAGTTCAAATACTATGACATACTACAATGGCGTGTATGTCCTTGACAGCCCCGCAACCTAAACACTAGTGCTAAGGTACGCAAAATATGACATTTAACTAATTTGCCTAAAACCATTTTTTCCTTCTCTTGGATCTTAGTACAATCTTATTTAAGTATTGGAATGATTTTACATGCTATTCGTGCTCATAGAATGAAAAAGTGGTCTCAATTTTATCGTTAGGGCACGTTAAAATGAAACAAACTCGTATACTTGAAAGAATCGTTCAAATTTAAAAACATTTCTTGAACATATCGAAATGAATGATCATTAGCAATTTTGAATATTTGTCCTCAATCACATGATAAGGAAGAGAATCAACCAATAGAAGGAAAATAAACAGCTTAACTACTCATGGATAAGGTCAACTATATTTATAAATATTGCAATGGTTTATCCAAAAAATCTATTTATCCAATCCCGAGCGAGTAGTCTGGTCCTTATGTGCCAGTCCCGTCTAGCCAAAAATTGAATCACCCATCTATTGGGTGCACCCTGTAATTAATTTTCCCTAGACGAGACCCAATTTTATGCACCCCCCATGGTGCACCACTAATCCACTCGCTCTCATCAAATTCTCCGTACTCTCTACTATCCCCACTCGCAAATCCACCAATCAAAACCAGCCGTCTGCCATTTTATCCTAGCAAATCCTGACGGCGAATACTTCCACACGTTACGCTCTGTAATTGGTCTATCCATCACATCAGGCCAAGACTTCACTCCGATCGGTCCACGTTTCGCAAGATTACACCGTTCCGTGTAATTGAAACACGTAAAAAAAAGAAGATGCTGAAGCTTTAAATAGAAGGACTCGTGTCAAAAGGTAGAAGACACTTGTCACCTCCAGCAAACATTAACAGGCGAAGAAGAAGGAAACGACACGATCTCTTACAAGGGTAATTTCGTCTCTGTGTTGTCAAATATTTCCCTCTACTTTCTGCATGTGTAACATATTTTTTTTATAATTATTTTCGTATTTCGATTTTATTGAATTGGGCGATCTTTGAAACGAACTAAATTGTAATTTGAGTATAGTGTTATAGTTTTTTGAATTCTCGTCCACCGAATTACCCACTTATGCACGACGGAAGGGTGCAGGGTTTTGATTGGAATATTTATTATTATTATTATTTATTTATTTTTAATAAATTTTGCTGGATTCGTTATTGGTGTTGGTTGTTTTTTGGATCTGCAAATGAGCTTGCGAAGAAGAAGAAAGAAAAAGAGAAAAAAAAAAAACTGTGTGTGTATTAGTATATGAACGTTGTATTGAGTTTTATTTGTTTTTGTCCGTATTGAATTATAGATATGAAACTAATCGTCACTATGAACTACGTAGATAGAATTAATACATGTACCAAACAACTAAGTGTTCTTTGCCCTTTGTTTTTTTCCTTTAAAGCTAAGTATTGATTTTTCTTTAGTATTTTCAAAGGAAGATCTGTTTTTGAGTTTTTTACATCTATCTTTTAATTTTTAATTTATCCTTGCATATAAAAAATTGATTAAGGAGCATGATGTTTTATCCAAAATTTGTACTGCAAGGTTTTAACCATTTTCACCCGTTGTCTTCTTCCTTGATTTGGTTGTTCATGTTCATATTTTTGAGGAAAAAATAAGTAAATGAAAGCTGGGATAGGGGAACACAGAATTCTATTTGTTCTCTTTGCTTGAATTACAAGGTGTATATGCCTGTGTTGGTTGATAATCTACTTCGGTTGCTAAATTATGACGATTATAATATTTGGTCAGCTTGTAGCTCTCTTGGAAATCTTCTATAATGGGGTCATACATGAACTTCAAGAATTTTGGGGATGGCAACGGGGGGACACCAGTGGGTAATTATCCATTGGCTCGACAATCATCTGTATATTCATTGACCTTTGATGAGTTCCAGAACACTTTGGCTGCACCTGGAAAGGAATTTGGATCTATGAACATGGATGACCTTTTGAAAAGCATTTGGACAGCTGAAGAGACGCAGGCCGTGTCTTCTTGTCCCAGCGGCGGAAATGGGATGGCCCCAGTTGGAAATTTGCAGAGGCAAGGATCTCTATCCCTGCCACGTACACTAAGTCAGAAAACTGTTGATGACGTGTGGAGAGATGTACTTAAAGAAACTGTTGGTGCAAAAGATGGAAGTGCTGGTGGGGGATCAAATTTGGAGGTGACGCAGCCGACTTTGGGTGAAATGACATTAGAAGAGTTCTTGGTAAGAGCAGGGGTTGTTCGAGAAGATATCCAGCCTTCATGGCTGGCAAATAACAATGGAATCTATGGCGGTTTACCTGCAGCAAGTGGTTTCAACAATGGTTCAACTATAGGATTTCAACAGCCACCTCGGAACCACGGTATGTTGGGTAATCAACTTGCAGAGAACAACGATGTAGTCCATAATTTACAGGCCTTGGAGAAGAATATGGGTGGTGTTATATCTCTTGAGAAACAACCTAGGCAGCCACAGCCTCTTTTTCCCAAACAAACGGTAATGAATTTGTCATCCCCCATGCAACTTGGTAACAATGGAAAGCTGGCTAGCCCAGGGGTAAAAGGTCCAGGTGCTGGATTATTGAATAATACTCTAGTTCAAGGTGGACCAGTGGTCATGGGGACATTACATAATGGGGGCTCGACAGTTGCAGGAAGGTCTCCTGGAAATCTTCTAACTTCAGATAGAATTGCTAAGAGTGATGTAGATACATCTTCACTGACCCCTTATCCTTGTGCATTTCGTGAAGGTGGTCGAGGAAGGAGATCATCTACTTCTTTGGAGAAAGTAGTGGAGAGAAGGCGTAAGAGAATGATGAAAAACAGAGAGTCTGCTGCAAGGTCACGGGCTCGGAAGCAGGTGAATTTACAACACTCCATCTTTCTTCTGTATTCCTTTATACTGCTCGCAAAATTATTGAACATGGTTTTTGGTTCTTGTTGCCCAAGAATGTTCATTCCTTCTTATTTGGCAGCGAGGTGAGAAGATGTACTATCTATAACTCAACGTTAAGTTAAAGAGTATCTATATGGCCAGTGGTATAAACTTGATACTGAGAGACTAAACTGAGGATTCACAACATGTGATTCTTAAAACTATATTGGAATCGCAGATTTTTTTGCTGCATCCCTTATACTGGATGGATTTCCGCATTGCTAGGACAGAAAATGACTGTTTGCATTTTGGCACCGTCACATAATTACGGTTTTAAAATCTTTCTTGTGGATATTGATTAAAGTTACTACAATAATTATAGATCAATCCAGCTTGATGACTAAAATTGACTGGGAATATTTTAGGAACTAGTTTGTTTGTTCCCTGACTTTGCAACCACTTGATGATGGACATGTTAGTAATAGGGAAACGACACAATCTGATAATTATTCAGACGAAGATATGACCTCTTTTTTCTTCTATGGAAATTGTCGACCACAGTTATCATAACCACAAATATTGATTTACTGAGTCCTGTGAGATTAGATCATGTTAATATTGACATATAATCACGCACTTCTTTTGTTCTTGAATAACTGCACAGACACATGAAAAAGCATGACTGAGTTTGGTTTTAAAGGGACTTGATGACATGTGAAACCCATGCATGATAATATTTAGATATGTTTTACTATTCACTTTGGTATGTGGAATTTGCATCTGTTATGACTATGGGACTATTTTAAGTTTTTCCTGCTCAAGATTCACATTTTTAGTTTACTACATTTTCTCAATTCGTAATGTTATTAACATGGATGGAATTATGGCAGGCATATACCTTCGAATTGGAAGCAGAAATAGCAAAGCTCAGAGAAATGAACCAAGAGTTTCGGAAAAAACAGGTACGTCCACTTGGGTAGTCAGATTACACTTTACAATATGCTACTGGAAATTCACGATTTTGACAGAAGTTCTTGCTGTATTCTCATATTTCTACAGGCAGATTATATGGAGATGCAGAAAAATCAGGTATAAAACTTTTAAACTGCTACAAATTCCTGCATTCACATCTCCGTAACAGTGTGAAAGGTCTTGACAGTAACAAAAATTAACTGTTGAGCGAGAGTAAGTTCCATAGTAAATATGCTACCAAAAAGGCTGATCATTATATTTTCTTCAATCGTATGTATGCTATGGAGAAATAAAGTCACCATTAGTAGAATGTCATTGCTATCGTTCATTTTACTTATTAAACCGAAGAGTTCAAAGTATCTTGCTGAAAGTGGCAGTGCTAGCTTGATGTCAATTATTCGTAAGAGTTTAAAAGTTAAAACGAAAAAGCAAAATTGCTGCATTCTGAAACTCATCCGAGTAGAGCCCATTTCCTTGTTCTTCCTCACCTGTGGATCTTGAGGTTTATGTTTGTTTTGTTTGTTTACAGATATCAGAGAAAACAGTATGTAAAAGAATATGCTTGAGAAGGACGCTGACGGGACCTTGGTAGAGTTAAACCCACGAATCTATTGATCGTCATTAGTGAATAGAATTAGATGGTGTATTATGATCTGATTCAGATCTCATTATATATATTGTGTAGGTAGTTTTATGTACAGAAGCAAAGTGTGACATGCTGTAAATTATAGAACCATTATTGTGTTATGAGATTGGGGCTTGTGTGGTATCTATTTGCTTCTCATTTGACCTTAAGAGTTCTTTTGATATGTACCTTAGATGCGGTTAATGGAGTATTTGACTACCTCATAACGTCTGTGTTCTATATGCTTAGTTCCATGATCAATTTCAAATTCGTCTATTCAAGTGAAGGATTCGATTCCTTGCTCTTCTAATTTTGCACATGAAAAGAAAAAAGGAGAGAAAAATGTAAGGGTTCGTTTGATTGTGAATGTGGAATTTGGGTGAAAATAAAATGAATTATAGAAAATTGAATTGTCTAGAATTTATTTTATTGAGAATTGTAATGAATTGTATTTGATTGGTAAATGAATTGCCGGGAAAATGTTGAAAGTTTGGTGTCCGTTTGATTTTATTTTTCATGAAAATTGTCCATTAAAGTGATAATTTTTTTTTACCATTGGGTCTAGAATTTTTTTCTAAATGCAAAAAATTACCATATCGAAAACCTTTCGTTTGACTTTGTGTGGCATGGAAATTATCAATAAAAATGATATCATTGCGTCTAGAATTTTTTTCAATTATAAAAACAAAAAAAAAACAAAAGCTGGAAAATCAAAAATCACCAAAACAAAAGTAAAACAAATTCATTGATTGCAAGGAAATGAGGAAAAGATGGAAAATGAATTCCACGTAAAATTTTTGCAATCAAACAAGTAATTTAAGGGCTTGTTTGATTCCTCAATTTTTCCATGGAACTTGAAAATGAAATTCCATTTTCCATCAAAAGTCATGTTTGATTGAGAAAATTTAATTGGCAATTCATTTTCCCACTTTTGCTTCACACGTTCCAATTCCATGCTTTTGATGAAAATCAATTCCCACCAATTTGGTGGGATTTGGTTTTCCAGAACTTTTTTTTTTTTTGGCAATAGAAAAAAATTATATCCCCAATTGTAATAAATTTTATCCATCTAATAGACAATTTTAATGTAAAACAAAGCCAAACGAACACTAAAAAATACAAAATTTCAATATTTTTCAATTGAAAAATTATACTAATCAAACACGATTAATTGACAATTCACAGGAAAATAATTCTAAGCAATTCAATTATTCTGAATTCATTTTCTTTCCACCCAAATTTCACTCTTGCAATCAAACGAATCCTAATTGACTATTGTAATAATTATTTCACATAGATTATAACTCCGATTGAGTCGCGTTGTTCTCGCAATAACGTATTTTAAATCGTGTTATGATGAAAAATGTGTGGTTAAAAATAAAGAAAAATTTATATTTGCAAGTAATATTATATTATTGAATAATGTGTAGTTAAAAATAAGAGAGAAAAATGTATTTTACAATGACACATATAAAAGACGAAGGTGACTATTTCAATTTTATCAAGCCATGGAGAAATTTGAACACTTTGGATATGAATTACAGCTAGGACGGGATAGGCACCGCTGCCGTATCAAAATCGGGAAATGCTTTAGAGAGAAATATACTTATGGAGTGTATTCAATTGAGACTTTTATTGACTTTTTGGGATTTAAAAGTTCAGGGATATTTAATGTAGACTTTTGAAGACTCTCTA
>CAIGRP010075788.1:0-15073 GCA_903798385.1 Fraxinus cuspidata | reverse complement strand
AAAAAGAAAGAAAAAGAAAAAGGGAAAAAGGGAAAAAAATGAAAAAAATGAATTTTAATTTCATTTTTTTCTGGAAACCAAACCATTTGTTTTTGTTTCTTCACTATATGACATCAAGAAACCAGAAGACAATATGCTTGCTTACACCACCCCCAAATTTTATGCCTCAATTTCGTTTGAAAGATTTCAATTTATGTCGTAAACACCTTTAAAACGTATTTCTTGTTCTTTTATAAATGAGAACGGACATATCGGTTAGAAAAAATAATTCGAAACTATATACATAAAACTATATACACAATCGGTTAAAATACTTACATGATATGAACATAAAGTACTACACTTAAATGTTTAAAACTATATTTATAAAATCCAAGACAACACAAGGTCGATCGATTCGACTTATATTAGGAATATCCATGACATCATATAATCTTAAAATACGATTCTCGGCCAATATTGAAATCTAAGAATATTCTTTCGACTATGATCCTCGCTCATTTAGTCATTGTGAATGATTTCAAAAATGGAAAGGTATTGACTATTGAGACAAAGAGCCGGTAGATGTAACATAAGTCACAAAAGACAATTTAATTTCCACATCTTTCCCCACTTGTTCATTTAAAAATTGTGGATTTACTCTTTGGCATTGTCAATTTAAGTCTCCCACTAGAATAAATATGTAAAAGCATTTAGGTAGAACACATTCTTAGAAATATTTTATAAAGAGATGGCACCTAGTTTGCTTTTAAATTCAAAATTTTTGTCTATGAGCCTTGGAAATAACCACTACAATTTAATTTTTTCTAAAGTAGACTCCACGATACTCTATTTTTTTAAAAGATTATGCTGTGTGTACATAGCAATGTACACAATGGTGTCCATAATGGACAAATGACACCCTTCTATAGACACCCCTATGGATTATGCTATGTACACATAGCATAATCCTTTGCTAAGTAGGCCACTTTACATAAACAATATTTTACTAGAGCTACCAATCTCACTTTCTGAAGACTGAAAGAAAGAAATAATCTTCTTATTTCTTTTGATTTACAAAGTAAAAATAATGCCTCTATAGTCTCCAATTTGTTAACTTCTTGGAAGGAATAGTATTATTATGGTTGAATGTGTAAAATTCAATTTTGAGATGCTCCCAATAGTTAATTCCAATCACGTCTCAATCTGCTATTGACTGAAGCATTGGGTGTGACATAATTAATTGAATTTCTGAATCAGCAATTAGTTCATACTCATCACTACTGATAGTACTGTGTTCAATGTACCAAGGATAAGATATAATAAAACAAAACCAGATCAAGTAAATAAAAGTTTATAACTACTTCTCGAACGTTTGTGTGACTAAAATTTTGTTCATTGTATTTAGGTGTTGATATATTGTATTAAATATATCGACCGTGCTACGTGTATAGGGCATTTTACCTACTTGACAATATTTTATTGGAAGTCAGGCAAAGTAATAATAAAAAAAAAGGAATACAATGCAGCACCTGTAAATCTGTTTGTACAGGATCCATGTACAAACAGATTAATCCAAATTTTATGGCATGATTAGTCGGCTGCACTGAACATCATTTGAAGTTATTGGGTATTAGAAATTTAATTTTAAAAGGTCAAATTTGTTCGGAGCACTTATCGAAGCAGTTATACGTTAGTTATGTCTCTATAGTTAAATGGCATAGGGTTTTCTGTTTCAAGATGGTCCCGAAATATGATGGCTCGTAATGACAACATTGATCTTGAAATCCAAATTCCCGTTTGAGTTTCAAGCGAATCGACCATATTGAGTCTAAAAGTTTCATAATAAAAATTCGACTTTGTTAAGAGAAATGTAACATTGATTAGTGAACATGTATCTAAAACAACATTAGATATAAATATGATAATATTGGGCAGTGAATGTGTATGTAGAGTTTCAACAACTTTAACATAGAAGAGTCTTCTACCAAAGTCATTTTATATTGTGGCGTTGGATAATTCTACAAGAAACGGACAAAACTGGCAACTGGAGATTTTCAGCTGCACGTGAATTCGACCATTTCAAAACTTTGGAGATATTATATAGGATACCTCTTTTTGGAATTTTCTAAGAAATCATTAAGTTCAGATTTTTGGTTTTTATGGGACTCAGTGAGTTGATTATAGTTCATGAGGTCCAATGAAACATGTTTCCTTAAATTTTTATACTTGTCGTGTTTTATTAAGAAGCTACAAGTTATGAAATTGACATATTATCTATATTAAAATTGAAATTAACAAAAAAGAAAATTCAAGACGAAATTATGCCATAATAATTCTATTTTGAAAACTACTTTTATTTTTAAAGTTTTATGTGGTCTCATCGGATTTAAGTGAACTTTTCGAAATTGTGGGGAAATGGATTTTGGATAACTCTAATACGTACATCCGACGTGCTTAACTTAATAAAGCACCAATAACCATTATTTATGTGAAGTGGAAGATATTCAAGTTGAAAATAAATAGGTGTTTGCATACAAAATATTTCGAAATTGAAAACATTCGAAAATTATCCTTTTTCGAGGAAATTTCACAAAAGTTGACTTTTGAATTTTGCAAATCAAACTATTTCCATTATAATTGAGTTTTTAATGGATTATTTCATCAAATTGTAGTATTATAGCAAAAATAACAACTATTTCAACTTTTTTAATTTGAAAATTTAACTTGTGAAGTATAAAATTTTGAGTTGAATTTGAGTACTTAAGAAAATTTTGAATTGAACTCGAATGAATATAATGTTATAGTTATCATTATAAAATAGCAAAAGTGCAGAATACTCAAAATTGAGGAAGATTTTCTTCGATACAATATTTTGACATGCAAGTGGAGGTTAATGAAAATAGAATATCAATGGCCTTGGTGCTTAGACCGTGTTTGACACAACACTATTTGAGATAATCGTGCCCCTGGCGAGACAAATAATGCCCACGATAATAAAGGCATTCTTTTTTAATTTCTCAGAAGGACAAGGGTCGCGAATTGAATATGTTAATAATGTTCGGTTGTGTGCCCATATAATATAATAACAATATTTTTATATTAAATAAAATTATTTTTATTTCATTTATTGTTTTTATTTAATTATTGAGAATGCAAATTAAAGTGCCTATGATCATTAATGATAATATAAGTTGGGTACTTGTGTTGAGAAGTACAGTGTGATACAACTTATATTTTGATCATAAATAATTTGTTCACTACTTATGTATAAGGGTTGACACCTTATACCAGAATGTTGTAGTGTTGTCCGATTCTCTATTCAAGTTGTGATTTGTCCTTATTACAGAAATAATTAAATATGACATTAGTACACTTGGAGTGTTTTGAACGAATCACGTGTTGAGTTTAAATCTATAGCATGATCGTGCGAAGAATTAAATTTCTCTTGACCGTTGTGTATTTCATCTAAATCCCTTGACAGAATTACGTATATCTTTTCGTGATTTTAATGGTTCTTTGATTTATGAATAAGTGAGATCAATTTGATTGGTCAAATATCTCGATGAGTTGAAAACTTGAAAATGATCGAAGTAGAGAACATGTGAAAAATGGGTAGAGTGATTACTTAAGTATTTTCTGTTGAACGGTTAAAATCTAAACTCAGTATTTAGCGACGGCTAAATTTCGACATCTGTGATTTGTTCACATGGCCGTTGAAGAAAATGATACTTAAATTAGTGAGAATAATTAGAGGGACAAAACGGTCATTTATGCTCGTACATAATTATCGAATCTCGGATGGGAATAAAATACATATACGACAGATCAGAGGAAAGTATTATAGATTTATTGTCTTCTATGATCTTATATATTCCGAGAGTTCAATTTTTTGCTTTTAGTGGAAAAATGAAAGACTTATAATTAGATTGGGTGGTCTAGAATCGACTGACATGATCTAATTATTGGAACTTGAAAAATATATGTCCGATTAGGTCCATGTGATAGCTCTACAAAGTAATTGAACTTAAGATAATTATAATAGTTTTGGATTTAATTGTAATTACAATAAAGTTTTGTTCTTACTTGTAATTACTATAAAAGTTGTAAACTTAATTATAATTGTAATTGAAGTTCTAGGACTACACATGTAATTAAATATAAATTAATTGAATTTAGACTTTAATTAAAACTCCTACTTGGATTTTAATTAAAACTCCTATTTGATATTGGAATTATTATCCTACATGGATTGTGACATCTTTTATCTCAATAAATAGAGATTAGATGGACATGAAAATCCTATAACAATTATAATACATAATTTCATAGTGTTCAAATTTGGAGAGAGAAAAGTGAGAAAAATAATATTTTTCTTATTGTCAAATCCAAGAATTAGTTTTTTGATTTAATTAAAAGAAGGTACTCACCAACCGACGTTGTCTTGACTTTGGAGAATACCATAGAAAATTTGGAGATTTGAAGTATCAAATTCTTGCAATTAAAAGATTGAAAGCTGGTGATTCAAAAGGCTGAAAGTTCGTGATTCGGATTCAGTTCTAGAATTGATCATTGAATTTAAGTAAAAATTCAAATCCCTAATTCTTGTTATAATATACATGTGAATATCTAGACGACTTGTTTATTGAATTATAGAAAATTTAAATTTCTAGATAATTCCGCTTCCGCATTTTAACAACGGGTATCAGAGCGATCTAGAACGTTCACGTGTGTGTTATTTTTGAATCTTGATTGCATGTGTTTAGTTAAGCGATGTATAGGAATATTTTATTATGTGATGATTGAATGATTGAATTATTTTAAACAGTGGTCCAATTATTTGTGGCCAATTCTTGATATAATTGGTTATTTCGAATCTGTAACAAGATAGGTGGATTGCTACCCGATAATCTTGATTTAATTTTCTTTTCAATTAAATTCAAAATTGTGAGCCTATGAGACATAGAAATTATGTAATTCTTGTAATTATTTGGATCTTGTAAATTGATTGAAAATTGAAGATTTGGAAGACATGACGAAGAAAATCAAGAAATTACAACAAATAATAATAATAATAATAATAATAATAATAATAATAATAAATGAACAGAATCTGGGGCAGATGTCTGCTTGAAAAGACAACGTCTACCACGGGTTGATGGCTGTCTGCATGCATCTGCCGTGCAGACAGCATGTCTGCCACGTGGCAGGAAATCATTGGCGTGAGTCTTTTTAAGGGCTAGTTCGGATTTGAATGGTTTATGTTCAATGTTTTTCTTTTACAAGAACGGTGGAGGAGTCTTATTGCTGTTTGGATTGCTACAGCTGAATTCTTGGAGATTTTTTGGCTGAAGATTTAGATTAGATATTGGGTTCAGGTCCAATTAGTTTTTAATTTAATTTTTGAGTCATTTAAGACCACAAATAATTGTTAATTTATTGCTCATGAATGCCTTAAATTATTGTTTGAAATATTATGGTACTAGATATCATGACATATATATTTATTTGTGATATCGCTCATGATACTATGAATATGGTGCATATCATTGAACATCGATTTTTCTTTGATTAATTTAATTTAGATTAATTTTTTGTGAATAGAAAAATCGTAATAATTGAACTGTATGTTAACATGATTAATGTGAATAGTTAGTAATTATTCAAAACTAAAATGCATTATTTTTTAAAATATTGAGTGGGAGAAGGTATTTATTTAAATAAATACTTATTGTCTCCTTTGATCAATCCATTAACAAAGTAACATGTTTGTCTCGTACCACTATTGCAACTGACTGACTCCCTATAGGAGGGCAACATTGTTCGAATTGTTTGATTGGATTTCTTTATGATAAGATCATCTAGATATAATATAATTTGTGATCATCTATAAGACAAAATTATTCTCAAGTATTTAGAGATTGAGACAAAGTTTATGCACTAAAAAGTTATATTTTATCTTGAAATTGTAGATCTAACCCTACACACTTCCCATTATAATGAATACCAGCCCTGCCTGATTCCCATTAAAAAAAAAAAAAAAATTGAATAATATTTTTAGGAGAATGCGTGGTTAAAAAGTAGGAAAAAAAAAAGTTTCGAGTTCACGCGCAAAATATTTTATTATGTGAATGTGGTTGATAACAAAAATTAAAATAATGTGTCAACCAAGGGCTTAATGGCATACTTTTTTCATAAAACCAGAATATCCTTTTCAAGCACTAGAGTTATATCACGTAAGCAACAATAACTAGAGAAGTAATGAGTTAGTTGAAAAAACTTATTGAGAAATATCATGGAAACGTACCACACGAGACATAGAGAGAGAATTGTACACACAACGCCCACCATGTTTTGCTCAAGAACAATTCACTTTTGCCTGCGTTTCTTATCCATTCATATTTGGCGCTTACCATATCTATATATAACGTATACCCTTCTCTTCATTTGCGTCATTTACTCTAAAAGATTCAATAACCTTTCGTTTTCTGATTCTCTTTACTTAAAAAGAAAGAAAGATGGTGTCTTTGGTTGCTCGCACAGGGAGGCATTTGCANTTTTTTTTTTTTTTTTTCTGTTACCTTCAATATTCTAGGCGAGTCCATTTTCATGAATAATATATATATATTTTTTCGAACTGAAATCTGCTGTATGTTAAGGAATGAAACTAGCAAAAAAAAATAAATAAATGCTTTTGTTTTGTTCTTTATCTTTTTCTTTTAATTGTATACACTATACATTGATAAAAAATATTTTTTTATGTAAAATATATTCTAACACTCATTAATTTTGCAGGTGCATTCCATATAGATATAAGAATGGTAACAATGGAGGCTCAAAAGATGAGTTAGAGGTTCTTGTGATCAGTTCAAAAAAAAGTCAAGAAATGATGTTTCCAAAGGTAATTGACCTAGTCAATTTTGACCATTTAGGGTACTTCTATGAGTCCTCGGAATGAGATTCATTGCATATTTTCTCTCTTTTCGGATAAAACGATTACAACTTCTTTTTCGAGGAGAAGATGTTCTTTTTCGTATATTTTTCTTCATTTTTTTTTTTCCAGAAAGTGTTCACTTTATATTGTTAACAAAATGGTGCTGATGTTGAGATAAAAATGTGTGTGATCAGGGTGGTTGGGAACTTGATGAATCTGTTGAAGAAGCAGCTTGTCGCGAGTCATTAGAGGAAGCCGGTGTTCTTGGCAATGTTGAGGTTGGTAAATCGATTTTAGGTCTCATCTTCGAGTTCAAGTACATGATTAAGCCGCAATTTGATACAGAGTTTTGAGAATGTATTTTGTGGAAAATGATTTTTTTTTTTTTTATGAAAAATATGTGATTGAAAATAGGGAAAATTTATGGATCCACGTTTAAAATTATTTTATTAAAAAAATGTGATTAAAAATGAGTTAGTAAAAAATCGAGTTTTAGAATGAGGGCCAAACATGGGTTAGTTTGTTGTTAATCTAGTGATCCGACCAATTTTTTCCAATAGCGAAGCTGCAATTTTTTAGTGGTAAAATCATCCCTTTTAAGATAGCTTGGCGAACAACAACATACTTAGGTTTTAGGAGTTGATTGATAAAGCTTTTGATAAAAAAAAAATTTAGTATATTTTGATAAAAATTGATGTAATGTGTGGTTGAAAAGTTAATAAAATTTGTAAAATATATGGTTGAAAATTGAAATTGAAGTTTTATCGGTTAAAAAGATAAATTTTAAAACCTTTTTTTTTTTTATTAAACAAGCACTTAAGTGAAACTTAGAAGATATATATCCATATATATTATATTTATTTATTATGTTTTCTCAATATTCATCTCAATTTTCTATTAGACAAGCTCACTCGATTCGATGAAATAGTTTATATGAAGCAAAAAAATAAATTAAGTGTCAATTTACAAAAAAAAAAAATGTCTGGTTACCTATTGAAATCAGAACGAAAGTTCACTAAACCCATAAATTTTCAAGTACTGATTTAAATAAGCAGTGTCACTCTGTAACCTTTGTGTCGATATAGATGAGTATAGTTTATACAAATATTTGACATAATTGTTTTTGTTCTCCACATGTGTTGCAGAGTCAGTTAGGTACATGGCTATTCAAGAGCAATAGCCGGGAACTCTATCACGAAGGTCTCATGTTTCCTTTACTAGTGACAGAACAACTTGATCTATGGCCGGAAAAGAGTGTGCGATTAAGAGAATGGGTACGTTTCACATAAAGCCTTTCCTACAAAACGCAGTATTTTGTTGTCCATGTTTGGATTATCGAACCAGAATAAAAATTAAAGAAAAAGATATATGTAACATATTTGTCCGTTCTCTATCCCACTAGTGTACCAATCAATTTCTATATCTATCTCGAATCACCTTATTTAATAGAAATATAAGAAATAATATTGATACGAATAATTTGTTGGAGATGTTTACTGATGAGAATTCAATGGAATTATATATGCAATGCAGATGACAGTGGCTAGAGCTAGAGAGGTTTGCAAGCAGCTATGGATGAATGAAGCCCTAGACATATTAGTTAACAGACTAAAATTGGTAGAGGGAAAAGATGTTCAGTCCATAGACATAAATAAGACTAAATAATATTATTTATTTTCTTTCTTTCTATTCGCTTTTCATTGTACATTAATTTCGCTTTACGGCTTTCAAATGTATAGTCCATGGATTGCATTAGCAGAAACTGCTATCGAACTTGTTAGGTAAAAACACTCGATTTGGGGAAGCTCATTATATTGTGTATAACTATGTTAATGTGGATTCATGGGTGTAGAATCATATTTTAGGCTATCCTGGAACCCCCCCCCCCCCTCCCCCACCACAAATTTAAATAACCATAAAGAACTTTTATACACGCAAGTACTAATATATATATTGTGCATAACTACGGTATATTAATATAATATAGGGGTGGTAATATTGTTGCTAAAATTTTCTTTTATTCTATTACTTTTTATTCGCACTAAAGATTTTCGGTCTTTATTCATCGTCTCAATTATGTCCTCCAACCTTTTTTCATTGTGTTCTTATTCACAATCTTCATTAGTTAGCATATCTTGTCCATGATGCCGACTTCTGTCTTTCACAAGGCATAAAAAGACTTATTTGCACATCATATGTTCATATAAAAAACAATAAATACAAGAGTGTGATAGAATATTTACATAGAAACCATTGCTAGGATAAAAGTATACTAACATTGAAAGATTCAAAATAATAATATACCAAAAAAAGGTGTGTGATGCTCCCGAAATTCTACTTAATTTTTTTCGTACTAGTAAAGGAAATAATACAGTAGAACCTTGGATATTAGAATTATGCTAGGTGTATGAAACTGTACACTACAGAAACACACCAGACCACACACAAGCAGGTGGGGCCCGCCATTTTTTTAGTCTATTATGGTCAATTTCTGTTGCTTCTTCTTCTGTACAAATGGGAAAAGCCTGGGTATTATAGCCATTGTAGTTTACTTCTAATGGATATTGATTCTTTACAAAAACGGGTAATAGTACCTAATGCTTCGAGTATGTCTAGTTGTATTTTTTTAGTGGGTAGGTGATATACGTCAAAGTATGGTTGAGATTTGAGCTATAATGAATACAATGGAAGATAGGTCGAGAAGATTACAACATAACCTTTTTCAAAATAACACGTGACAAATCATAACATCTCTATTTATCAATAAAAGATGGTAACCACTACATCTACACAAGGTTTTGAAATGTTTATATTTACTACTTTTCTCCCAAAATTTCTCATGAAAAAGCATAGCATCTCGATTTCCGTAACAAAAACTCTACTATTACCACCAAGATAGTACAAAACAGCGGTTATCAAAACGTGTCTTTAGCATTTACTTTCCAAAAGAGATGGGAAGAGAAACTAAACTATTTTTGACACAAGGTTCATTTCTTTCAACTAGGACATGTAGAAGTCGATTCTTGTGTATTCCATAGTGTGAGCCTCATATCATTTCATGTACTTATAGATGGCCTCATGCTTGTATAGAACACGATGATGTGGATAATAGGATTGCAAGTCTACCTCAATGAAATATTGATACTCTTCACAGTAATTTCTTGCAATTCAAGCCCACTTTTGGTAGAGATGGCTTTTACCCGTTCATTCCCAATCACCTTAGCATTGTTGGGAAGTGCACCTTGCGTTCACTTTGAAAGTAGCTTGACTATCTAAACCTATTTGGTTCTCCAAGATGGAAGTGTTATTCTTCTCATGATACTTAGATTGCTCATTCCCATCCTCCTTTTCTTCTTCTTCTTCTTCTTCTTCTTCTTCTTCTATAACCTTCCAATATTCGAAGAGTTCTACACATTCTGTGTATTGTTGTAGGAGAGGTTAGTATGATTCCTCCAACCTGGATTATGCGTAAGAGAATACATATTATTTTATTGACGGTGAAAATTCTAACATAAACAACTTCTTTAATCCGTTATGAATCAATGGTGACAATAAATATTCGATTGTCTAGTGATTTCTCCCAACAAGTTTCACAACACACTAATTTAGCAGTAGGTATCCCATCTGACCTCTTCATCAATGAATCGATCTTTTCGATTAGGAGGGTATAAGCTTCCACTTTATGCTTCCTATTCACCTTCTGTCAGTATCCTTCATCATTATTTCCATTTTTTCTTGCCTGTTACAGTGTAAAATGTAAATGCACCTCAAACAGAAGGTGTATTTTGTAAATTTCCCAAAAGTTTAATAAAATGTACAGTTGAAACGACCCCGTATTGCTGGACATTCCCCTTCCATCTTTTAAATGAAATTCGGCTGGTTATCTTCTAATGTCCCCCCAACTGATCTCTGTGTCAGTCTTCTTCCCATAACATATTCTAGTACTATTTTCTCTCAAAATCCTAATTCAATTTAATGATTATGTGCTAAAATAATGTTAAAATCAAATTTCTACCTCAAAACCCTGAAATCCCATCTTAGAAACCCCAATCTTCATCCACGTATTTCGTTTTTGCATAGTCATTCCTCAAAGAAATCTTCACTCTCTAACCCTGCAATTCAATTTATCCTAGATGAAGCCCAAGAATGTGGAAATTCGAAACCTCCAAGCTCAAGAATCCAGACCAATTTATCTGCAAAAAATGGGGAAAAAATATTTCCACTTAAAAATTGTGGCGACACTTCTAAGGTTCAGATTTCGCATCCATGGCCTGAATGGGTGAACTTAATGGAAAAGCTATTGAAGAATGGGTATTTTGAGGGAATTGGCAACCCTTTTGGGAGTAAAGATGAAATGGGTCCCAAAGAGGCAAATGTAATAAGGACTGCTTGTTTGAATTTTGGTCGAGACAACTGTCATCTTATAAGGTACTGTGCTACGGTCGTTCTTATATGCTGCTTTGTGTAACTATTTCTGGTATGAGTTGCTCGAAAGCATGGTTTTTTTTTTTTTTTCCTTCCTGACTATGCTATATTAGTGCATATGACCTGTTTGTCACAAGGACTCCTTGAAATATTTATTTGCAAAAAGGGTAGTTTTTAATGAAGATGCAGGCATTGCAACTCACATTGATGGTTAATTTCCTCGCGGTGAAGATGATTAGGGATTATGCAGATTTTTTGAACTTTTTCACCAGAGCATAGAAAACTTTTTCACCACAATTTTCTTGGGTGAATTGCTAATCTACGCTGATACATGTTCTCGAAGAGATAAGTAAACTTTCTTATGCTTAGACTACAAATTTTGTGTATAAAATATACAAAAATGGTTACAAATTGATTTTTTGTGAAATAAAGTGTAGGTTGATATTCTTGTGACTGTTTTCTGATTAACAATCTAAGTGTTTGAGGACGAGCGATCACATGGCTTGAATCCTTGACTTCAAGGCTTGTTGGAGATTTGATTTGTTGAGAAATTGACTTGGTTGAGAGTTGAACTTGACTAGAACTATGGGACTAATATTTGAACTTTAGGGCTTGATTTGAATTTGCTTTGTTTTTGATCCTTTGGATTTGGCTTGAACTTGCTTGAATTTGAAGAAGATATTGATATTTGTAGAATTTCCCAGACTTGGACTTAAGAGATTTTCTTTTCCTCTTCCTGACTTCGAATTTTCTCACGCACTTCCTTCTCCTATACTTGTGATTTTCTTGTGCACTTAACTTGTGATTTTTCATGGACCTTGGTCCTATTTATAGAAAAAATTATAACCACTCACTATTTATTTATTTTTAATGAGTTCAAAAGTAGGATTGGCTTTTAATGCAAAGTGAGGAGACTTTAATTTTAGTCCCCTTTTGTTCCCCATTATTTGAAATTGTAATGTGTGGTTAAAAAAGAATTTTTCTTTTTGGGATTACGTGTAATATTATTTTATTGGAGAATGTGTTGTTGGTAAGAAGAGAGAGAAAAATGAATTATAATTTTAATGTGTGGTTTAAATAACTTCTTTAAATAATTAGCTTTCGTCAATTTTATCGAGTGTAAATTACTTAAATAACCTATTACCAGAGTTTTAAAAGTTTGCTACCTACAATGCTTAATATTGCTTATTTTGCTAGATACTTGTCCCGGGAAGATATTCTGGTGGTTGCAGGATCTGGATGTCCAAGTACAGATAGGAAAGTTGTTAATTCTGGAAAACGTCTAAGAGCTCATGTGGGAGTTGATGAAGGAAATGTATGTTCTATTTATACCATTGGTCTTTCTTCATGCTTGAATATCACTCTGGTTTAAGATGCTTTGCATTTGTTTTAGTAGGCATGCAGTTCCTGCATATTAAGGGGAGATTGCGAAAGGGCGTATGTCAAGGCACGTGAGGATGAAGGTGGCAGGACTGTGGATGTCATGCGCTTTGTGTTGGCATATGGGCTTGATCCTGTATATTGCTCGGTGGAGAATAAGCCATGTTTGAACAAAAGGGTTAAGGAATCAGTAAGAAAATTGTTGAGAGAAATGATGGACTTGAGGGCTGAGGAATGTGATGCTGAACTGCCGAGAGTGACTACCTCTAAATGGGACTCATCTATAGAAGGAAATGATGTCGAACAAGAAAGGAGCCATAACCAGGTTCCAATGAAGCAAGGCGACTGGATTTGCCCCAAGTAAATGCTCTGAAGTTCACATTATCCTTTTTCTGCTGTGGTGTGACTACTAATAAAATTTTAATTATTTTCTAGGTGCCAATTCCTAAATTTTGCTCGGAATGTCAAGTGCTTACGTTGCGATGGCTTATTTCAAGAAAGACTAAGAAAGTTATCAGAAGCACAGGATCATCTTCCACCTAAGAAGGGAGACTGGATATGTGATAAGTAATAATTCAATGAATCAAGTTTGTCCCTGGTCTGTTAGTCGTTTCAGATAGGGTAGCTTCCCCAGTATTTGTTTTATTTCTCATGAGATTTATCTTTTGCAGATGCAATTTTTTGAATTTTGCTAGAAATACAAGGTGTTTGCAGTGTAAAGAGAAGCCTCCAAAGAGGCAACTTAATCCTGGGGAGTGGGAATGTGAATCGTAAGACCCTATGCCTATCCTTTTTAGTGATTTCACAATCAAGCTAAGAACTTTCAATATTAATCTGGTGAATATGATATATATCCTGAATGCTTCATGGTTAACTCTTTTTACAGTTAGGTTCATTTTGTAGGTGCAACTACATCAATTTCAGAAGAAACATGGTATGTCTGAAATGCGATCACAGAAGACCGATAGCTTCACATGCTGCTGACAATTCCTCTCAACCTGTAACTGTAAGTATTGCTGTAAACAATCATCAGATGCAGAATTGGTTTGGGCACCTGAAACTAAGTAGGGATGAAGGTGTTAGTTCACGGAAATTTGTAGAAAGTGATGGTAAATATCATGCTGGCTCAAACTCATGGAATCAGGTGCCTGAATATGTTGACTTTCCGGTCGTTGGTGGTAAGAGTGATTTGTCCCGTAATGTGCAAAACCAAGAGATGTGGAAAATGGAAATGGCTGGCAAAAGCAGAATTGCTTCCCGTGCAAGGGAAAATGCTGGTGAATTCAATTCGATTCAGGTAAAGAATGACTTTTTTGGGTCTGATGATGATGATGAAATGGCTGACTGGTTTGGGCATGGAAAAGATCAAGTTGTTGGGGATGATGGTTTCAGCCCTTGATCGAATAGATATTTCGAATCTCAATGTTGAGTTTCCGGTCTACATTGAATAAATTTGGTTAAATTTTCTTGAACTTTCCCATTACATGCATTTTATTTTCGCCTTTATGATATTAACGAATTACAAAAATTAATTATAAATCCTCAGTTGTAAATATGTTTGGCTGCATGTGACTAACAAACGTCTAATGTGAATGTAGTCCCTTGCTTCTAGTTGTATAATTATGCAGACTAATTCTGAGTGTGTAACCACATAAGTTGATAGGATGTCTTCAAGTTGAGTGTGAGCTTTCTAGCTTCATCAATAGTGAGCTCGCCTTTTGGTGGGACAAGTCTAGTCGGCTCACTTTTTTTATTTTTTTAAAGTAAAATTTGAATTGAAAATTTCACTTTCACTCCATGAAATATATGAATTAAATTTATAAGGAAATAGCAAACCTAAAAGATTATGTTTATTCAAAATGATTATAAAGTTTGCAACTCATCATCCTTTATCTTGGCTTGGGATGAATACATATGTGGGGGAGTAAAAAATGTACATGAACGAATATCGTGTGCAATTTATTTTAAAAATAAAATATTGATGTACAGTAATAAATTAAAAGCTTAGTATACCAAAAAATTGGAAGAATATAATTGTAAAACATTTTTAGTAATTGCACTAGCCATCGTACCTTATATTCAACATTTATAACTATATAAGTTAATATGAGTTGTTCATAACTGTAGGCAGATGGAATAACATAAACAAGTCCTTCCAATATTTTCAAAATTTCACCTCCATGATAGGAATAATATCATAAAAGAAATGAACAATCTCTATCACTCGACTCGAGTGCACCGAGATCGATCTTTCAATTAAGACTTTGCTCATTGGTACCTCAAAGAACTTGAATTAACAATTAAATGTACATTACTTGCTCATGATTTATGTGACTTGTTCGATAATCGAGTGGT
>CAIGRP010075753.1:0-16380 GCA_903798385.1 Fraxinus cuspidata | reverse complement strand
TGTGTTACCTCTTTCACATAGTAACTGTCAGCAAGTTATACAAAAAAACTATAGGGGAGTGTCTAACTTTGACCACCAATATTTCTAATAGAGGTAAACCAAAAAATCATCAAACTCTAAAATTGAATCGAATCGAATAAGTGTGGGTGCGGGTAGGGTGGACTGGTTCGGTTCAGTTCTCTTTTCGAATTTTTGGGTATTTAGTAAGTAAAACCGTTAGGTCCAAATTTAATTATGAAATCATTCGGATTTGGTTCCATTCGATTCTCGAAATCTGTACAATAATTAAATTTTTTAATATTTACAACAACGCTACATTAATTCAACTAATAACATGTTCAATATTAACTTTTACAAAATAACGTAGTCCACTCCAATAATATCTTTTTGCTTTCTCTTTGTTGAGTTTTTCATAGATTTGACTGTTAAATATCGAAAATGGAAGATAACGATCTCACAATAACGAAGATAGGCACACCGAGCTTCCAATTCGATTTCTCCAAAACGATAGAAATAACATTACGATAGAATAAATGATTTGGATAAAATTTAGGTTAATTTGATTAAGTTGGGCTGAAAATTAGAAATAGGAAAATCATATTTTGAGTTTGAGCTAAATTAATTAGTTAGCAAATTTATTTATTTTTTCTAAAAAACCTATTTTACTTATTTAAGTAAAAAAATAAGAGAGATTTTGTTCCTATTTGATTCTTCGATTTTTAGTCTAAAATTGAGAACCGAACCGAACTCTTCAGTCCTCGACTTAGATATCCGTTCGGATATTTAACTTAAAAAGAACCGCTCGATTCGATTTAGTATGGTTCGGGTCTGATTCGGTTCAAGAATTTTATACAGCCCTAGGTGTGGGTAGAAGAAAATGCTTTTAATTTTCCCTTTATTATGTTCTTTTTATTGTTTTTTTTTTCATTTTTCTATTTAAGCTAAAGAGTAAAGGCGTCGTTTAACGCAGATTTAACTATTTTTGGATGAAAACCATCCGACGATGGAACAAATCTGCTAATTTTCAAAAGTTAAGGACAAAAAAAAAAAGGGATTCAGGTTAGATTTGCTACATTACTCAAAGATTGGGAATGAAAAGTACAATTTACCCAAAAAGATATACACAATATTTTAAGGGGAAAATTGATTATATAAAAGTTTCAAGTTTGATTTTGAGAAACAGCGAAACATTATTCAAATTGTAAAAATCGGGTCATAATTAAAACATGAGATAATTTATGAAGATATGTGGTTACATATGAGATTAGGATTGTGTCCGACAAATTTATAAGAAAATTGTTATATATGTCTCATTTTTGAAATTTTATAATCAAAATTAATCAGAGGATGGACAAATTAACGGTTCAAGTAAGAAACTGTCTTTCTACCTATAAACGAGAATGTAACCCATCAAATTAAATACATTTAATTACATAGAAATAAATAGAGATAACAATTTCTTGATTTTACTAATTTCTTTTTTACAGATTTAAATCTTTCAATTATTCATATGGATCAATGTATATTTATTGATCAATTAAATTTATATGTGAATATTATGAATTTTAAAGATTTTGGTATTAGGGTTTAATTGCTTACATGTGGTATCAGAGCCAAAGTTAAGTAATTCTTGATTTTCCTTTTAAAGATTACCGTTGTCGCTTATTGATTCTTAATTTTATTATCAATTATGGAAAAAGGTTTAAAATTAGACTACATAAGGTTTCATGTACTGTTGTAATTATGCTTGCTGAATTTGAGAGTAATGAGTAATCTAAGCAAGAAAATCACAGTTTAAATAACTATCTGGTGGGGGTCAAGATTACACAATGCCATGACTTTGTTTTGGCTTGTAGTTGCTGCATAGTTGCATGTTCGAAGAATTATATTAAGATGTTAATGAATTCTCATCTGTTACCTTCGGTTGATAATGGTGTTTCCATCAAAATACGTGTATAGTTCCGGTTCCTATTTATCCACGGTTGCACTTCTTCTGTTTGATGAAATTCGTAAGTGAGTAGGCCACTCGATCCATTTAAAGGAATATAACCCATATGAAACTGACAAGGACTTAATTTTCCGCTACTGACTCGTATTAATGTTTAGGTCATTGAGAAAATATGTTCAATTTGCTTTATGAATTTAGATTATGTCTAATTTAACTTAATTTTCATGTTTCATTTATTTATGGTTGATAATGAATAAACATTATGTGATAATTAATTTACAGTTAAGAATCGGGATGAAAAATTTCTCATTCAAAAGTGTGAGATAGCGGCTATCTGTTGCTTTTGACCGGAGGAGTTATATCATGGAAAAGTGTGAAGCAGTCAGTCAATGCTACCTCCACTATAGAAGCTTAGTTTATGGGATGCTTCGAGGCAACAATTCAAGAAAATTGGCTACTGAATTTTATTTCAGGGCTTGGAATTATCGACAATATTGTCGGCCACTGTAATTTTATTGTAACAATTTTGCACTAGTCTTCTTTTCAAAGAATGACAAGTATTCTAAAGGTGCTAAACATATGGAATTGAAGTACTTTGTAGTTAAAAAACAAAAAGTGCCAATAGAGCATATTAGCACTAATCTTTTGATTGCAGATCCATTAACGAAAAGTTTACCACTAAAGACATTTAATGAATATGTCGATAGAATGAACATTATTGAAAATGATCATTAATATTATTATGTAATTTATGATGTTTATGTATTGACACTTTGAGCTCATTTATGTATTGGTTTTGACAAAATATTATTTCTATTATAATTGTAGGTACGTTTACATGAATGGATTATGTGAATGCAACAGGGCTAGATTCTTTTAAAGATACTAGTTTTCTATCCGTACATTGTACGAGTTGTACTATTTTGAAGGTATTGTTAGCGTTGTGAAGTATTGAGTAGTTATGAATGACATTAGATTTTAATATGATGAGCTCTGATTAAGAAAATGTTAATATCATGAGAATTACTCTATTAATAGAAATACTCTAATAGAAACGAAGATGCGAATGAATCTTAGTTGTTTAAATTTAACTCTTTTTATATGTTGTTAATAGTAATAAATATGTTGCTCAAATATGTATGATGATAGATGAAAATTTAAATTAACCTTTAAACTTGCCCGAGGGACTTGACAAGATTTTTTGCTGCAATTGTTTTTTTTTTTTTAGCTTTTGCTAGTACTAAAGAAGCTAAGTTTCTTTTCCTAATTATTCCTTTGTAATGAGCTTCTGCAGGTTGCTCACGTATAGATGGAGCAAGTATAACATCAAATTATTTTATTTACTCAATTATTCAAATAAGAAGTCTTGTCTTCAGAAGCCTCATATTCCTTCAGTTAAAGTTAAATATTAGTATAGATGCTCTCAGACAACTATCCTTGGAGTACTATAGCACATTTAAGTACAAGATCCTCGCTTTTCCAAACTTGAAAATCAAAGAATACAACATAAATATAAAAATGTAAACCATGCAAAATTAATTCAAATTACTATGCTTGAAATCTTTGGTGTGTTTTTGGTAATACATTTTCTCTGGGGTGTCATATTAAGCGAAAAACCATTGCTTCTACAAACCTTGGAGCGAAAGAATAAAGTTCTTTCATTTTATATTGGAATTAATAATCTTTGAATTTGAGGTTGATAGTGTGAGTAAATATACAGAAAGTAGGGCAAACTTAAATTTTAAATCAATAATTCAACCTTCAAACAAGTTAAAATATTTCCAAGAAAATAAGCACGTCTAGCTTTCAACATGATTTTAAATAAGTAAAAATATTTCCAAGAGAATCGGCTGGTGTTTCCGTGTCTCCACGAAGACACACGAATGTCCCTCTTCGTGTCACAGAGACAGCTTGATGTCTCCTTGTCTCCACGGAGACACACGTTGAGACGTCTCTGTGGAGACATAGCTTGTGTCTCCACAGATACCAAGCTGTGTCTCCATAGAGACACACAGTGCCTCCGTGGAGACACGGAGACACCGTCTTTGTCGACACGGGAGCGAGACACCGTGTATCCTTCCATACTTTCAATATGATTTTAAATCAATAATTGAACTTTTAAACAAGTTGAAAGATAACTTGTAAGTGTTCTAAAATGGCTTTCAACATGATTTTAAATCAGTAATTCAATTCAGTAATTCAACCTTCAAACAAGTGAAAATATTTCCAAAAGAAATAGAAATTAAAATAAGATTAAAGTGTAAAATCAAACTTACCGTATCTTCAGAAGGAAAAGGAGGAATAAAAACTTGGAGAAAAAGAAGCAGTTGCTATGGACGAGAAACATATTGCATTTATATATATAGTTTGAAATTACTATTAATCAAATGTCGGCTACTTTTATAGAGGTTGTGAAGATCAAAATGTTCCAATTAGAGATTAATAAAAGGAAAATAGCAGATCAAAATCATGTTGGAAGGGAAGGGAACACTTGAATTATTGAAGCTTCCATCTTTTTCTAGATTATGAACTTGAATAGGGACCTTGAAATAAATCTTTTTTCTCCCTATTTGACGAGCGATGAAGCAAAATCAGAATAATTTTGCCATTCTATGGCTAAATATAACATTGCAGACGGGTCATCACCATTTCATATGATTTTTATTTTATTTTTTTTCCTTTTCAGTTTCTTAATTTATAGAATTCTTGCTAATGGGAAATACAAAGGTGTTGATCTCATTTAAGGTTGTGCAGTGGTTTGCTCAATATTACCCCAAGATATTTGTTCCAACTGTTTTAATATGACAATAATCACAATATTTATTTGTGTAATATATGTATTTTCCAATGTGAAAATCGGAGCTGAAATAGACTTCCGTTGGCTGCAATTTATGGTCAAGCAGATATATAAAAATGAAGAAAATTAAATGTAAAATTAATTTACTTTATTTGAAGTTCTAATTGATTTGTGGAGAATTCATTTATTACACTTAGTTTTAGACAAGTTAACTAAAATGGCTCGATGATGAGAGAAGAAGTGTGAAAAAAACTTCACTTTGTGACATGAGAAAAAGTCATTGTCAGCTACTTAATTATTTTGTCTAAAATGTGGTGGAATCGACGACAGTAGTGGTGCGGTTTCAGTCTGATAAGATTTTTGAAACTAATTCGTTTTTCCAATTGATTCTCGATGGGCTTGTGTAAAAATTTCTATTCTCTTCATTCAGTCTTCTTTTTCATGCTAAAATGTGTGTTTCTAATTTTTGGGGTAGAAGATTTTATTGTACACTTCTACATTTTTTTGGGTCAATTGTTTATAATGAGTTGTGTTTAAAAATTTGTAATAGGTTGTTTGTAGCTCTTTTCATTTTTTCTTGCTATAATATATATGCAATTGTTTAGGTTGAGTAGTTCTTTGATTCTTTGGGACGTCCAAGCATTCATTTAACACACTCAGGTAAAAGCTCTCAAATTTTTCTTCCTTCACTTTTCTTTTTGTTTTTTACACTTTCTAATCCAATCTTCCATTCATATGTAGCTATATAGGTATATTTCTTGAAGCTTCACTGTTCTGATGAATTCCATTTTTAGTGTATTTATGTATGTGTATATGCGTATTACTATTTTTTTGGGTAATTTGGTATGTGTTTCTAATCATAGATAAGTTAAAAGTAATAAATTATTCAAAGTCTCTTGAAATTTAATTTAAATTTTCTAGGTTTTCCTTCATCTTAATCTTCGTTGGAGAGTTATTATTGAAATTAGACATGGATAGTGAGGTTCCCTTTCTGTTTATGGACAATTCATATAATAAAATTATGATTAGGTAATATTTAACTTGTTCCCAATGTAATTCTGATATGACTTTCTTTTTGGGTTAAGAGGAAAATGCTTAATGCACTGCACATTGCATTTAATAGTGGACATATTTTGCTTTTATTAAATGCAAATGCAAACAAAGATTGCTCACAAGTTCATAAATTTCTGATTTTTGCTCTAATCCTGCACTTATTTATGAATTTAGAGCAGTATGAGTCAAAATTATCCCTTCAGGAACTCAAAAAGAATTTGATGTGTTGAAAGATGATTATGAAATCAATTGGCATTTAAATTTGAAATTGGTAGTTGATGATTTCTTGTCTTTGGTATGAATAACTTATCTTCACATGCTTATGTCGAAGCACCTGCTTATTAGAAGTGATAAACACATTACTATTTTATATATTGATATTATAGGCAAATTTGCTGGAATATATAATAAACCAATATCCTCCTTAGTACAGAAAATAGGATCTTTTACTTTTTCTTTCTTTGAAAAGTAAATGAAGATACTATTGAAGCTCACAACTGACATGATTTTAAACATCCTGACATTTAGCGCATTTTGTTTAAGGCTTTGAACCGTGCACGACCTTGTGTCAATGTCTCGCCATGGAGACACGGAGTTGTGTCTCTGTGTCTCGATGGAGACACGAGCGTGTCTCCGAGCTGTGTCTCCCTGTGGACATGGAGAGATGGAGCTGTATCTCCGTATCCACAGGGAGACATGCCCGTGTATCCGTGTCTGAAGACACGAGTGTGTCTCCGTGGTGTGGCTCCGACACGGAGCTATGTCTCAGTGTCCAAACTGAGACATAGAGACGTGTCTCCTTGTCCACACAGATACGTTTCTTGCACACGACTAACCTAAGCATACACTATGATTAGACTCCAGTATGTCCAACAAAAATTAAATGTGAAACTGAACCAATGTGTTCTTAAGCCCTTGTTAGTAACCCGAAGAACAAGTCTTCTGCATTCAAAACTGATAATTGCTAAGAACATGGTACACTATATTGAAAATAAAATGAACAAGATTCTTGCTTTTTCTTCTTTAATATTATTTAATATTGTATAATCTATTTTACCTAACACGACATAAATATTTGTGAGTTGCAGATTTATGGTGGAGCGGTGACGAACAACATCACGGGATTGACAACACTTTTAGTAATTGTTTATGCGAAAGAGTTGCCATTGAGTTATTCTGCTGAAGTGCTCACAATTTTAATGGTCAGTGGGGTGATTGGTCTAATGGCATATTCATGCAACACTTATCCATTATGGACTTGTTTGTTGGCATTTTGCCTTTATCCATTCTCCCTAGTACTATATTATGTTCTCCAGTATATTTCAGGTTGGGATTAAGCATACTTTATATATTTTAGTATTAGTATTTTTCTTCCTTTGGGTTGGGATAAAACTCAATTTATGTATTCTAGTATTAGTATTCTTCTTCTATTGTTGTTTGGACATGTTAAAGTAGAATAATGTGAAAGTTTTATCGAATAAATGGAATCTACTTTGATATTATGTTGAATTAGAAAAAATATACTATAAATTCTGCATTTAACAAAACGAATAAAGGGAGCCAGAGTCTTATATTACTGTTATGCATTTTCGTAGTAAACTATAAATAAGAAACATCTGTTAAATCTTTGATTGAACCACATCATTCTTTTAACCATCCATAGGTAAGATAGACCCATATATTTTTTTTTAAATTTTAGTGAAATTTTTAAGATAAAAAATCTAGAATTGAGGTTTTTTTGGTAACTCAAAGGAAGGAACTTTTGGGTTTCTGGAAATTTATTGCGATGATTTCATGGATCTGAAGGGTATATTTTAAAGTTCGGGATTTTGATGCTTTTGGTATTGAATAGTTGATTGTGGAATAAAGAAAGATTTATTTTTTTGGTTTTATCGATTTTGGGAAATTAAATATGGATCATGTGATTGGAGGAAAGTTTAAGCTAGGGAGAAAAATTGGCCGTGGATCTTTTGGAGAGCTTTATTTAGGTAATTTGATTCATTGTTTATGTTTATCTGAATGTTAATTGTGCTATCACGTATTCAAATTGTTTTACTATAATTAATCTTTTTCAAGAGTATATATACAAACTGGTGTGTATGATAATTTCTTCAACTCTCAGATTTGGACTTTTTTAAAAATAAATATCCTAGTTGCTGAATTATGAAGTGTTCTTATTGATTTGAACACCCTTGGTTGTCAAAGATAGTCTTCAATTATAAAGATTGATGAATGGTGATTTAGTATAGTCTATCTGCCTCTTAAGGTTCCATTAAGTCGTTGATCCATGCATTTGCTGTTTTCTGTTTACTTATTTGAAATTACTATTTGTATGTACGAAGTCAGTTTGTTTGTCGAGTTTGAGTTGTTAATAAGATATGTTACGAAATTCCCTACTTTATGGAATGGAGATGCTTTTTTGCATGTAGAATATGTGATTTGATATGTTTAAAGATTTACTGACAGTTTAAATTTTTAGCATCTGATTTTAAGGCAATCTAATTGTTTTGTCTTCCCAAAAATCTGTTAAAACTAAGCACCCATAGCTTCACTATGAATCAAAGTTAATATGCTTCTTCAGGGAGGAAGTGAGTACTTAGATTTGTTAATTCTCTTACTTTTTCATGAGTTATGTAGTGAAGGCAAATCAAGTTTTGTAATGATTTTGTATGAAGCTGGAATTCCCCATCTCAAATGGTTTGGAGTTGAAGGCGAATACAATTGCATGGCTATTGATCTTCTAGGGTCTAGCTTAGAAGATTTGTTTAACTATTGCAATATGAAGTTCACATTGAAAACAATTCTAATGCCTGCTGATCAGTCAGTAAGTATGTGACCGTCATATAATTTAATTACAGGGTTGTCACCCAACTCTTCTACCTACTGACTTTTTTGTATGTAGATTAATAGGGTTGAGTACGTCCACTCTAGATGCTTTCTTCACCATGATATAAAGCCCGACAATTTTTTTTAATGGGTTTGGGGCGAAAAGCAAATCAGGTATATTCCTTTTCAGGAATTACTATGTGCGTTTGTGTCTCTGTATCATTTTGTTTGCTGACATTATTTTTTCGTGAGCACATTTTGGCCACTACACTCCTGTGAAGCTTTCCATGAGAATTTCTTTATGTCTACGCAAAATGTGGCATAACCATCTTAGTTGTTATTCCCTTAATTTTTCCTCAGTTGGTGGTACCTTTACTTTTTGCATGCATTTTTGTTTCCTATTTATCCATGCTTGAATCGCATCCATCATAAGATCCACGTTTTCACTACATTTATTTTATGGACGGTTGTCCTTTTAGGTCTTACCACACATAGCCATATAGTACGGCTTGTCAAATGATTATGCAATTTTGTTTTTAACCTTTTATGGGTAGATATCACCTTATCAAATAAAATCCTTGCAGAAGTTGTCCAATTCATCCAACTCACTTTTAATCCTAAACTTTATATTATCTTGAGCTCCACATTCCTTGTTAATGATCGAGCCTATACATTTAAAACAATTATTTTTTGTGACTGATCTTTTATAGTGGCTCCACTACCATCTTTATTGTTACTAATACTAAAAATACTTTCGACGTACTTCGTCTTGGTTCTTCATAACCCAAAACCTTTAGATTCTAAATTACCTTTCAAAAATTCTAACTTTCTATTCCTGGCCGCATCTGTACATAAGATTGCAGAGCAAGTACTCTCATTTTGGATAATTCTAGAAAACTCATCCTTGTTGAAGGAAAGAGATAATGATTGGTAGAATTGAAACCTTGCTGCAACTACAAAAAAATTGCTACAGGTGTTGCCATTACTTCTCACAACTACTCAATGATACCTCATTTATAAAATATTAGCTTATATAAGAAAAAAAAATACTTTTATGTCTAGCACTGAGCATTGCACTTCCAAACCCTATCATATGTTTTTCTAAAGAAAAATCTTATCTAAATATTTTTTCTTCTTTCTACACTTTTCCATCAATATAACCAAGTTAGTAAATGGCCTATATACTATATCTCCTTATCATAATGTTTCTTTGATAACTCTGGGTTACACCTTAGTTTATGCTGAGTCAACCTCAGGCCATTTCATAGTATGACTCATGTAATATCTATCTAATTCATCTCTTCCTTGTCGATTTTGCATCTTTCAATTTAAAATTTCATCGAATAATTTTGTCAGCCATAAAATGCATACGTTGCCTAGATTTCATTAATCAAGTAGGAATTTTAGTCGGACCTATTGCTCTTCTCCAAAATTTTGTCTTTATAACCACCCTCATTTCCTGGATTTTGATTCTTCTAGCATAGTCAATATTGCTATCCATAGTGAGATTCACCATCGACTACTTTAATAGAATAAATACTATCTCATAGACTCATATATCGTTCTGGAGCTTTATAATCATATACACTTATGTTAAATATTTTCTATTAAACAGATTAAATTACATTTTCTGTGTGACAAATTAATACCGTGTGGGAATTTTCTTAAAATAGATACATATTATCAAGTGTTATACATTAATTTTAGGATGTTGCATGAAGATGATATCTAGAAAGTTTTGTTAATTACTGGAGATATTAACTCATGGTCTAATTTATACTTGAAAGCATCTTCTTGCTGAACTTACCATCATCTGTTCTTTCTTTTTCTATATATTCCCCCATTGGAATGACATGCTTTACAAGCCTTTTACCCACTCTAACGCAACCTTTTGATCTGTTTTGTTTCTTAACAGGTATATATCATTGACTATGAACTTGCAAAGAAGTACAGAGATCTTCAAACTCATAAGCATATACCATACACGTAAATTTTCTTACATGATCCCGAGTTTGGATGTGATTCTGAAAATGTGATATTGTCTACTATCACTACAATTTTAAATTTAAACAATCAATTGTAAGTCTGTATTTCGAATTTTGAGGACGACCGGTTTGTGCAAGTATTGTAATGGTTCAGAACTCATTGAATCTTTCCTGAACCTTATTTGGTTGATGTTAACAGCTAATGTCATTGAAAAATTTCGAACTTATACAATTGTAGTATGCATTGCATCTCCTTGTTTGATTGTATGGTCGCAACCCGCAAGTTTGGTTGGCTATGAGTTTGCCATTTTTGAGGATGGAGAATGGGTAAGATAATATTGGGAATGATGCATTCCTTCAATGTTAGATATGCTCCTCTATGGCTTCCTGATTTATATCATTTAAATGTGAAATATATGGGTTACACTATCATAGAAAAGGGTCCTGATATGGAAATGTTATTTTTGGATTCCAGATAGGGGCTCCATTTCCTGGGCCATTAGCTCTACTTAGGCTCAACTATTTCCAAGAAAGGGGTATTGTCCCCTAAATGTTCCAATCTTTTAATTCCAAAAGGAAATATGGCATCTCCAATCTCAAATCTAATACTCGTGAGATCAGAAGATATGTAAATTTATATACAATAATTGTGATCAAACATCACAAAAGAAGTCACATTTTATACCTCAGTTGCACCAGACATCATTTTTACTTTCTTGTCATTAGAAGCTAGCCGTTAATCAACGAGATGTGTAATTTCTTGTAACACAGCTTTACATTCTGGGCCTGCAGATATACCAATCTGTATAGTAAAACCTGGGGTAAGTTACTTTGATTAACAACAATCATGATGCGGGAAATTAGAAATGAGCAGTTGATCAAAGAGAGAGTTGAGGAGGCACGGATGAAACGAAACAAGTTTGGCAGCAAATTTAAAGAAAAATTGCTGTAACTTTGCTGAGATTCATAAAATATCTTTCTTCTTTACCTGCTTATCAAATTCTGTGAAGTTGTAAATAGCCTGAGCAATGGCAGAACTTGCAAGACTCCCACAAGTAAGATGAGGAACTTCTATCGGAACCATGCTCTAAGAGCACCAGAATATGAACATCGAAGACAAGACACAGCTCCGTTTCTCTACGGAGTCATAGGCGTGTCTCTGTGGAGACACAAAGATCATGTCTCCGTGGAGGCTCGGAGACACGATTGCTGTAACTTTACTGAGATTCACAAAATATCTTTCTTCTTTTCCTGCTTATCAAATTCTGTGAAGTTGTAAATAGCCTGAACAACAGCAGAACATGCAAGACTCCCACATGTAAGATGAGGAAACTTTTTAAACCATGCACTAAGAACACCAGAATATGAACACTGAAAACAAGACACATTTTTGTTTCTCCACAAAGACACGGGCGTGTCTCCGTGTCCACACAGAGACACAGCTCCGTGTCACCATGGAGACACGCGAGACACGGAGATCGTGTCTTCGCGCTTCCACGGAGACACATGACCATGTCTTCGTTTGTCTCTGTTTCTTCTACATATTCAATTTTGTCGCAACATGATTCTGCATCTTCAGCCACATTAGGACCCTCTCTGAGATGTTCAATTGTATTCTTCAATGACATGACCATTGCTTCGTTACCCTTGGCTACTCTTTGCCACGTTTGATTCTCAATCACAAAAGAGAGAAGGTAGATATATATATTATATTATATATAAGAACTTACAGTAACGTTGAGGATAACTCTATGTGTTGCGCGAGAATTTTGGATTTCCTTGGGTTATTTGTACAGTTCACACATGAGCCAAAGACGACGAACAATGAACGATACAGGATTGTGAAATTAATTGTCGCAATTTGTGGAGAGATTTACTATTTTATTGCATCGGAGTGAAATAAATTTTGGTTGCTCTCTTCTTTATATTTATAGAAAAAATACGAGAAATATATTTTACAAAATATCAACTGCTACACCTTTGCTTCTCCAATAGAAAATATGCATGGAAGAAGATGATATTTATCCAATTCAACTGCAGATACCAATGAAAGATATTTTCATATTTGCTTTTATGCATGGACCGATACATACCGGAGGAAACTAAATCTCCAAGAAGATATTTATAAAATATCAATTGGAATATCAATTAGTCAACAAATATATATGTAGCAATTATTATTATATACTGTAGCAAAACCACAATATAATTGGGTTAATGTCAAAACTCGTGTGACATAAATGAATAGTGATAAGAGGATTGTCTCTTTTAAGAGAATGAGGGATTATTGGAATATAATTATCGAACTTCTCATTACGTATCATATTAAGTGAGAACTAGAAGTGTAGTACATGAAAAGAATTATGTCGAAATGATAATGTAAAATTGCCATGACTCTTATTAGTCATTAATTAAGGATGATATATTAAGTGACTAATGTACGAAGAATTTTAACTTACGATATGCGCATTATGTTAAAGACCACATAACGAAATAATATTAACGGACCAAGTGTGAGAATGTAAGACCTATTAATGTGGTGCACATACTATTATCAATGAATTAATTAAAATGGTCTGTATGCTAAAATCTAATTGCCTAATTGAAAAGTGGCAGATTATTAACCGTCATCTTTGATAAAAAGTGGATAGTTTTATGGTCCATGAGAAACCGCCTCCATCTGCTTATAAACGTGAATGAAACCCATCAAATTATGTACATTCAATTACAGAGATGTAAAGAGAGAACAATTTCTTAATTTTACTAATTTCTCTTTGCAGATTTAAATATTTTAATTATTCCTATGGATTGAGGTACATTTCTTGATTAATTAAATTTATATGTGAAAATCATGAATTCCAAAGATTGGGGTTTAATTGCGAGGAAACTAGGGCAGTTACTCTACAAAGAAAAGGAATTAGATTAATACACTTAAAACAATTTAAAACTCTTATAACTGTAATTAACACGTCTTAACAAAACCTAAAATCTCCCAACTGAGTACAGAGACCACAATTCTATCATTCTTCCAGAGAAAAACCTTAATCACTTACTATGCGAAGAAGTCCTTTTACCTACACAAAGAAGAAGAAGTTTCACCCACTCGAAGAAGAAGGCGATTCACCTACCAATAAAAGGCTCCATCCACATTGGAAATCATGTCAAAAATGAGTTGTGATCAATGACCCGTTTCCAATCGAATTAGACTATCAATTCGCCAAAAACGGACAAGTTCGAATTTATCATGAAATTATTATTTTGCCTTGTAATCCCACTTCATCATAAATTCTAACTCCTTACGCACTTCATCAAAAACCTTAATCACTTACTATGCGAAGAAGTCCTTTTACCTACACAAAGAAGAAGAAGTTTCACCCACTCGAAGAAGAAGGCGATTCACCTACCAATAAAAGGCTCCATCCACATTGGAAATCATGTCAAAAATCCTGTTGACCACTCCAGTTTGGCCGATTTTGCAGCTTTATGTAATGTACCGGAAGTTAATTTTGGAGGTTGTTGCGTTCTAAAGTTTATAGGATGTTTTGTATTGAGAAATTGAGACCCACAAAACGAAAACTTGGGAGGCTAGTTAATGGAAAAGTACCTAAACTATGTGGAATCAATATGGCTGTATTATTGCAGAATAATCAGGATTTTGATAAAGGGCAAATTTAATTTAGTTCTTTGAGCACTAGATATTGAGATTTTTCTTCGCAGTAGGGAAAATTTTTCGAAGGCAGAAATGGATGAACCTCTTTTTGGGTTCTTGATCCCTCGAGCGTTTAGAGGACACCAGAAATTGTGTAGAGTTTGTCAAATTTCTTGAAATTCATTTTCTCGAATGAATTCCGAGCATTTCCATCTTCAGTTACTGTTGTTTATTTGGATCTATGATGATAGAAATAATATTATAAATGAGTGTATACATAATAGCCTTGTTTGGTTCAGTTTAAAATCAAGTCAAAATCAATAATTAATTTTAACTACACATTTCATGGTATTCACAACTTTTCAACCATACATTTCATTAATTTTTATCAAAATCCATTAAAAATCTGATTTTAATCTATACCAAACAGGGGCTTATATGTAAAATTTGTGGGAAAGGTTGGTTGTCACAAGTTTGTCTCATCTTCTTGACTTCCTCCGGGTTACATCTTTGTAACCATTTTTTAATTTTGCATAAAATGGAGAACTAGTTATAAATATATTTTAAGATTTTGATTGGTGTTTTGTCATTTTTTCTTTAATTTTTGTCATTATTTTAGGGTTTGTCACTTTTTTTTTCAATTTTCTGTCACTTTTTTTTTTCGTAGTATTTTTTGAATTACTCACTTGTTTTAGTGACAAATATCACTTTTTTAATAAAAGTAACATGTATATTACTTTTTTTTTTTAAATGACACTTAACTTTACATAGTATTTTTTACTTTCAAAATACATTTCATATGATTTTTTAAGTAACATGTATATTACTTTTTTTTTTTAAATGACACTTAACTTTACATAGTATTTTTTACTTTCAAACTACATTTCATATGATTTTTCAAAAAATTCTTAATTTTTAAAGGTAAATTTGTAAGTTGTCCTTTAATTGCTTACAGCTCCATCATATGTCCAATTTGGCAAAGCCCAACTCGAGTAATTTCAAGCGCGGCCTATAGGCAACTAAGGGAGATTTTATGCACAAACAAATCCTCTTGACCCGAGATTAAATCCCGGGTCAAACTAGAGACGCCATTTGATGCCGCCTTATTAGAACACCCCTCCAATAGGGGTGGCGCCCTGATTTGACTCGAGATTTAATCCCGGGCCAAGTAGCAAAACCCTTTATGCATCAGCCCGAAAAAAGAAAACCAGGCAGATGAGTACAGAAGCCAACACGAGACCAGAACTAGCGTGGCAAATCGTATATCAACCAAGTAAAATACCAGTTTAGAAAAGATAAAAGCGAACTCTGTATAAATATTGAAAATGAATAGGTACCATGCATGCATAACATCTGTGTGATAAGACCTCGGCCAGAAAGGACCGCACCCCACTACACTAACAATATGATCTGAACTCTACGACCTAAAGGAAGCTTGAACGGTAAGCATTTCACTTTGAGAGGACAAAAAGATCACAATTTGATCAGAGGAGATTTAAAAAAAAATGTTTTTCCGTGCTCTATTGCTCATTTAATATCCAAATGACATGCAAACTGCCAAGGAAATGAGTCTCATTTTTAATCAGATTCCACATTTGACAACATTAAGATTAAAAAAAGGTGGAGGGGAAATAAGATAGAGAACAACAATATCCGGCCCCGCTCTACAAGAAAATTTGCACGACATACCTTGATAAATGGAGAGAAAATAAAACCAGGGCAGTGGAAGAAAGGAAGTTCCTGAGCACCAAAGTGCTCGTAAGTCATTAGAATACAAGCAAATATCTAGCTTTTCGGCACGTCAAGAAATATTTTGACAATCAAGTAATTCATTTGTAAGACCACAAATCAGATTGAATACATAAAATGAAGGACACTACTACCAATGGCGGACCCAGAACCCGGCGAGGGGGCGCGGCCGCCCGTGCTGGGTCCGCCGGAGCCATCAATGCCGCCGGATGCCGTCGGATCACTAGTCCTGTTGCAGTGTTGCCTATGTTGCAGAGAGAACAGAGAAGACAGGCCACGGGAGGAAGAAGAAGATAATTATTTTAGGTGGGCCTTTTTTTTTAGCTTTGGCCCATTTGTTTTGGACTTGTATAGTTGGGCTATTAGTGATGAG
>CAIGRP010075751.1:0-12802 GCA_903798385.1 Fraxinus cuspidata | reverse complement strand
TTCTCTTTTTCTTTTCAGTTATCTTCACACTTCAAATTTATATTTTTTAGGTACTAAAAATGCAAATAAAAATCGAAAAATTTCCCCCCTAATTATTAGCCTACGAACAAGTCAAATTTTTTTGTCGACAAAAGATATCTTGTCCGTAAAATTTTTTGTTAGGAAAAATACAATTTTTTTGTCGACACAAGTCTACTATTGAAAATATTGAAACAAATCACACCTCTATAAAACGTCATTTTTGTGGGGAAAAGTACACTCCGCCTTCAAATCTCAATTTGTCTTCCAAAATTTTATAGGGAAAATATAAATTTCTTGTAGTGATCAAATTTATTTCCTAGAATTCTCTAGTTATTTTTGAAGACTTAATTTCTAAAAAGGTTATAATTTTTTTAGTATTTCAGAAGTCATATTAAAGTTTCATAGATACTATTTTTGTCCTTTGGGATAATCAAATGGTGGAAATTATGTTTATTTCTCTAATTCTAAATTTACTATCAACTTTTTAAATTTTAAAATAATGTAAAATATCCTCCAAACCTTTTAGTCCATTGCTGTGGCGGTGGAAACCAGCGGCAAATAATAATTATGAGGCCTTGTTTGATTGAGGTGGTTTTCCATGGAAAAAGAAAAAGAAATTTCATTTTCACCCAAATGGCATGTTTGATTGGTCAAATGTTCTTGGCAATTGAATTTCCACATTTTGGCCCACACGTGCACAATTCTTGGTACTCGAGGAATTCATTTTTTCATGGTTTTGGTGGGAAATGGTTTTTCAGTTTTTTTTTTTTTTTTTGCAATGGAAACTAATTATATCCCCAATTGTAAAAAAAAATTCACTTTAATTGACAATTTTCATGAAAAATAAAGTCAAACGAATACCAAAAGATTCAAAATTTCAACATTTTCCAAGTGGAAATTTATATCAATCAAACACAATTAATTAACAATTCTCGGTAAAATGATTTCTAGGCAATTTAATTCCCTGGAATTTATTTTCTTTCCATCCAAATTTCATTCTAAGAATCAAACAGACCCTAATTGACAAAAACACATAACAATGATTTGAAGCGAGTAATGTTTCATCTACGTCAAAATCAGTCTTTAATCTTCATTATCCTCCCGAGGTTGACAAATATTCGTACTCGAATCTCATTTTGTGTCTTCATTCGACGCACCACAATAGTAACAATCCACACAATAAGTGAAATCTGGTTGCCTTGTTTTGTAACAATCCAAGTAATGTAGTCAATAACCTTGTTTTAATTTCCGTTGCTTAGTGGATCAATGGTTTGTACGTACCATTTAAGCACCAATGCATTCAAGATTTTCCAGTGGAGTCAATGGTACCGACAACTATTCTTATATTGAAGCATCATGCGAATACTCATTTTATAACATCTCTTTATATATAAAAATTAATTGCAGTTGGAAGATACGCGAACGGGCTTAATATTTGGCTATGTCAATGCAATATTCTCAATTAAGTTGTTTATCAACTTATGCCGGCAGGAGATGAAGTAATGAATTTTTTGAATTTAGGGCATGGTCACAAGTTTACACATTCACCTTAAAGTAAGGTCGAACCCCTCTTAAATTGTACTTTATTTATTAATAAAAGAAACTTTGTAATAGATTCTTGTTGAACTAAAAAAAAAGTTAATTTATTACGTTAATTCATTTCTTTTTTTTTTTCGTTTAATTTTACTGTTCTTTAAATTTGACATGTTAACAGCACGTTGCACTATTAATGAAATAAATGGCAACTAAGCGTCTAGCTATGATGAGATGACCACCACCACTAGTACTACCACTACAACCACCATCAAATCCATAATTTAAGCATTAATATATTGATTCATTTCATTTAATCTCACATTCATGGACAATTAATTAATTATGCCAAGTTTTTCTTCACCTTTTCGCCTAATTTATAGTATTTTGTATGTGACACAGCTGTCCCATCCACTTTTCAACTTAATTTAGAAGTCAACTCATTGTTATATATGCAGATTGCTTAGAGAGAGGTTGTGTATGTAACACAATGAAGAGAGAAAATCGTACTGCAATTGTTCTTGCTATGCCGATCTTTAATGTACAAATAATGGACAGACTATTAAGTAATGAAAATTAAGATAAGGTTAAGCATGATTTGGCTACATTTAATATAATTCGGTGAATGCACCTTATTAATATTTAAAGAAAGTTGGTCCTTGAAGGTACAAACCATTAATTGACTAATTAAGCGATGAAATTCAAAAAAGGTCCAAAAACGTATACAATCTATCTAATCTATAGCATTCAATCAACTATTTAATTAATTAGTCACATTCTTTCATTTGTATCTCATGCCATTCGTTAGTCATGTCTCTTGACAATTCAATTGTGATGCTATACTATAGAAACCTTTTTTTGGGAGTAATGCTATTTTTAGATAATACTTATTCGAATTTTGATTATGTTTTTAGATATTTAATTAATGATTTACCATCAATTAATCATCTTATGTCATCGACAATTTATTTATCTCATTAATATCTTAATTATGCATAAAACCAAACATACTCATATATAATGTAATAAACCATAAACTCTTTGAGGAGAATTGGGGAGCACTAATCTTGTGCCCTTATGACTTCGTCCACAACTTTAAGAGGAATTCAAATCATATTGAATGTTTTAAAGAGGAAGAAAATGAAACTGCCTTCCCAACAAGGTCAGAAGGTTAATTTCAACAACTTTATAATTACAATGACAGAAAGAAGCACATAACAAAGTGGGGATTAATGCTCCACTATCAATAAGTTATGTCCCAAAAAAGAGGGATTTATAGACAAATTTACAATACAAAAACCAGAATGATCATGCAATGGGTACATGAATGGGGGGACAACAACAGTTGATGGTTCCCCCAAACTCCCAATTCTGATAGGGTAGGTATTATTGGACATTAGATTGGTACAAACATACTGTATATCGGTATGTGTGACCATGGTGGCTGTGGCTTGATTATTTTTAATGAATTTTGTTGCTGGTGGGCTCATCCCACTACATCATAGTCAACTTGTATAGGCATAGAAGATGAAAAAGAGGACATTATAAATACCGAGGCTATATCCATTGAATCACTGTCTCAGAATCACCAAAGAACCTTTATGATAAAGAAAAGTTTCAGGGTTTGGTTCTTGAAAACATACAATATAATTTTTGTTTTAGATTTGTAAAAAAGGAAGAGATTCTTAAAGAGGAAATATTAGCAATATTATCTATACTCAAACAGCATAGAAGAAGAAGAAGCGAAAAATACGCATATGGAGGACACAGCTGTTGATTGGAGAGGAAAACCTTGCAAACCTAATAAACATGGTGGAATGACTGCTGCTGTTTTTGTATTAGGTTTTTTTTTCTCTCACTCTAATTTAGACTTCACTGTATCTGGTGGAAGATTAAGGGTAGTGAGAGTTGTGTGTTTTAATTAGCATGTTCATCATATATCATAACTAGCTAGTTAGTGCTTATATTATATATTTACAGTAATAAATATTTATGTGTTGGTGGGCACTGGGCTGTAGGGCTTCAAGCTTTTGAGATGATGGCAATTGCTGCAGTTGGGAATAATCTTATCACCTATGTGTTCAATGAGATGCACTTCCCTTTATCGAAATCTGCTAACACAGTTACAAACTTCATTGGAACTGTTTTTCTCCTGTCTCTCTTTGGTGGCTTCCTCTCTGACTCCTATCTCGGGAGCTTCTGGACTATGCTGATTTCCGGCTTTATCGAGCTCTCTGTATATTTCTCTAACCTAAACCTCTCTATTATATGATCATAGAGTGTTTTAACCCTATGTTGGTTAGCAGGGATTTATCTTATTGTCAGTTCAAGCCCATGTTGTGCAACTCCGGCCGGCACAGTGCAACATGATGGAAGTGAGCAGCAGCTGTGAGGAAGCGAAAGGGTACAAGGCGGGGATATTTTTTGGGGCACTTTACTTGGTAGCTTTAGGGAGTGGTTGTTTGAAGCCTAATATAATCTCTCATGGAGCTGATCAGTTCAGAAATAATAATGATTTGAAGCAATCAAAAAAACTTTCGACTTTCTTCAATTGTGCCTACTTCGCTTTCTGCACCGGTGAGCTTGTGGCACTCACCATCTTAGTTTGGGTTCAAACGCACTCTGGAATGGACGTTGGATTTGGAGTTTCTACGGCTGCCATGGCTATGGGATTGATGTGCTTGATATCAGGATCCTTTATTTACAGGAACCAGCCACCAAGGGGAACTATTTTCACACCAATCGCCCAAGTATGTATCTCTGTATTTATACTCGCCTCTATTTAATTCATTATCTTATAAATTTAACGAAATTATTAATTTATAGAGATTATACTAAGTAACAATGAACTATTAATTAATGTTCTTTTGATATTTCTTGAACTTCAAGGTTTTTGTAGCTGCAATAAAGAAGAGAAAACGGATTAGTCCTTCAAATGCTGAGATGCTGCATGGAAGCCAAAAAAATGTGTCAACAAACTTTACCACTAGAAATCTAATCCATACACAAAAATTCAGGTTATTCTCATGCATGAATATGTATTATATTTCCTTGTGTTTGATAATCAATTATTTTTTAAAGTTTTAAAAAATTGAAAATAAAATTTTCAGATTCCTTGACAAAGCTTGCATCAAAACAGAAACCAGAAACGAGATGAATGATGAAAGTCCTTGGAGGCTATGCACAGTGTCACAAGTGGAGCAAGTGAAAATCCTCCTCTCTGTCGTTCCAATCTTCGCATGCACAATAATCTTCAACACAATTTTGGCTCAACTCCAAACATTTTCAGTTCAACAAGGCACATCCATGAATACTCATCTTACTAAAAATTTTCAAATTCCACCAGCATCTCTCCAATCAATACCATATATGATGCTTATATTTATGGTCCCTCTTTATGAGACTGCATTTGTACCAATGGCAAGGAAAATCACAGGGAAGGATTCAGGAATTTCACCTCTACAACGAGTTGGAACAGGGCTTTTTATTGCAACTTTCTCAATGGTTTCGGCTGCATTAATCGAGAACAAGAGAAGAAATAATGCAACAAAGTTTAACAAAACTTTGTCCATATTTTGGATAGCTCCACAGTTTCTGGTATTCGGGCTCTCAGAAATGTTCACTGCGGTGGGTCTAGTCGAGTTCTTTTACAAACAGTCGATAAAAGCCAACGGAATGCAGTCTTTTTTAACAGCCATGACTTACTCATCTTACTCATTTGGATTTTATTTGAGTTCCCTTTTAGTTTCATTAGTGAATAAAATAACATCATCAGGATCAAGTACTGGGTGGCTGAGTGAGAATGACTTGAACAAGGACAGACTTGACCTTTTCTATTGGTTGCTGGCTGCACTTAGTCTCATCAATTTCTTCAACTACATTTTCTGGTCCAGATGGTATTCTTGCAATCCAATATCTTCTTCATTGCATACTCCTCCACATGATGGAGTAGAGGACCCACAGAAAAAAGTAATTACAGCTCTTTAGTATTGTATCAACACTGATAGTGTAACATTATCTAATTAAGTAGTTTTTTTTTTCTTTTTTCTCTTTTCTTTTTTAATGCTTCTAGTTCTAGCTAGCTAGTAGTAGTAATAGTGTGGTTGAAATAAATAAATTATAACTGATGAAATGATTATATTTTGTATGATGATTTGGTGCACCCAGTGAAGCTGCTAGGTTGACAACTATACACCTTTCTTTATGCTTCTACCTTTTCTAATAGAGATTATACATTTGACTATTAAGTTTGACATTGAAGGTGGGTCTCTGATTAGCTTAATAAATGTATATAGTGCCACAAGTAATCATGATTCTCACTTTTATATGTTGCGAAAGTCCTACACATGTTATGTTCAAAGGGCGAGCCTTGCACACCTAACGTTTCTACTACAAGTGTCATGTTAATCATCATAGTTTTTACGGGTTCAGTGGAGGATGATTTCCCCAGAATGTTTGGCTTAGAGCTATGTTTATTTTATATTGGCTTAGGTCATTATCACGTTTCATATAACAATTTTAATAGGAGGTAGATCCATGAAAAAAGTATAGACGTTTATAAAGATTTCTAATGAGTATAGTATAGCGCAATCACATTTATGTTTGATAAATGATACGGAACATGATTAAACATAAAATGAATAAGATTAATTTTTTCTCCTTTTTAATATATATTGTTCAATATTACACGATTGTTCCTATCAAACATACGAGTCTCAAATGTAATCTCAAATCAATTACAAAAAATCGATGCATAGATATAAAGAACACTAGCTATTTGTTTTCAAACATACGATGAAATGATTTATGTTGCCGTTGAACATCCACCGAAGAGAATAACTATCAAATAATCTCTTCAATGTTCAAGGTTACGGAAACTTTATTGATCTCTCGAATAACTTCTATGAAGAATTAAACACGGGAAAAATTCACAACTCAAGTATTAACTATGAGTCACTTCAATTTTCAGGTTTTATGTTTCAAAATTCAAAATTCATGTGATAAATAAATAATTAAATATATTTTATTAATTAAATATATTAAGATCGCAGTTATACAATTAATAGTCATGGGTATATACTTTTAGGTCACAACTTAGTGCTTGTTTGATGCTACTTTTTACAAAAAAAAATGCATTTAAGAGTGATTTAATAGAGAATGTATGGTTAAAAAATAATGAAAAATTTTGAATTTACATGTAATATTATTTTATTGAAAAATGTGTGGTTAAAAAAATAAAGAAAATTGTATTTTGAAAATAACTAAAATTAAACAAGGCCTTATTTATTTGTCACATGTTATCAAATTAATTAGCTACAATTTATTTCACCGTCACAAATAAAAAAAAAATCACGGATCACAATTTATTTAATTAGTCACCAATCAAAAAATTTATAGATCACAATTCATTTGTTGCTCATATATTATAAAATTAATTGATCACAAAGACAAATACTTGGTCACAAACGCCACCCCACCAATACTTTGTCACAAATCAACCAACTCATCCCGCACCACCATATCCAAACAACATCGCCACTGCAATGTAAAAACTAGATCCAAAATACTGTGATGGCAATCCAACTGGTGTAGCGGTCGATTTAAAAAAACAACCCACAAAAAACCATCAATAAACCACGCCATTGTCACCGCTGCCATCACCACTACCAGAACACCACCTACACAAGCGCCACCACTTAAACCACCACCAACGCCAACACCACGACTAAGACCACCACCACCATCTAACTATTATCATCACTACCAACATCACAACTGCTACATTATCACTACTTGCACCACCACCACCAACCAACAATCGCCCAGAATTCTGGATTGGAAGAGAAAGAAACCACTCCCAAAAATTTTCTCAAAATCATGGTCGCCATCCTTCCCGGCAGCAATCAACACAAACCACAGATTGCCCTATGTCGCATGTCCGCATATCGTGTTGCCGTTGCGCGTCGCTGAATGATGTCATCATCACTGAAGCCTCTCGTCACTGTGCGACGACATCATCTCTGAAGTTGTTGATGCGCAGCGACGTCGACTACGGGTCGCTCTGAACGACATCGCGCCACTCATCAATGCCACGCCAACAGTGCTCCGATGATGTGTTTGAGAAAGAGGAAGAGAGAAGATTGAGGAATCTCGTTTGGGGTTTCGAATGAAATTGGATTGGGTAGGGCGTAGTGGGTGGATTTTATAATACCAGTTTTTGGATTAAGACTGTGTTAGAGATACATTGCGGAGAAATGAATGCATTTTTTCAAGTCATGTGAGGAAAATATGTGATTAAAAAATAAGAAATTTTTTTGAATTTGTGTGTAATATTATTTTATTGATGAATGTGTAGTTAAAAATGAGTAGATAAATAATGTTTTTTTCAAGAATGTGGATCAAACATGGGCTAAATAAACTTAATACTTAATTTATGAAGTGTAATATTTAAATACATGTTGCTGTATAAATTTCACTTGGTTTAATTTCTAGGGTTTCAGCCTATTTAGCATGGATTTTGTTTTTATTTTTGTTTTACTTCCCATGGAAGAGTTTTTTAAAAAAGTCAATTTTTTTGAAAATCGGCACAGGCATCGACCCATAAAAGATTAAGGGTTAAGGTTCAAAAGGCTTAACCGATGTCAAACCAAGGTCAAACCGATACCAAAATTAAATAAATAAATACACAAGCAAACTATAAAATATAAATTTTTTAATTTTATATAACTAGCTAGTCCAAAGAAAATATAAATATATGTCTGTTAATTAGATTTATTATCCAATATTTAATTTTAATACCTCAAAAATTAGCAATCATTATAACCAAATAATTTGCTTTGTTCAAATTGAAATTATTTTTGCCTAAGGTGGGGGCCGTTTAAACTTTGTCTTTGTGCAAATAATTCATTTCTTATTTGGCAATTGGGTACATCTTGCATCCCACATCGGACGATAACTATAAAAGTGGGTGGAGGTGTGTTCTTAAAAGGACAGCAACGGGAAAATCTGAATCGCATTCCATATCAGATGGTGAACATAATGGTGGAAGGAGGTATGTTTTTGAAAGGACAGCAATTGAAAAATAGAAATTGGGAGCCTGCAAGAGCAATTATGAGCTCTATATCAATACAGTTAAAAAGTTTTCAGAGAAGAATTTTAGGGAATGTATTTTTTACTATTTTTAAGCTGTTTTTTGTTTTCGATTTTTCAAAACAGTGAAAATGCGTTTTTTTTTTATTTTTGAAAATGCGTTTTTGAAAATAAGTTAAAATTTATAAAGAAAATTCAAAACGTCAACGTTTTGGGTGTTTTCAGTTATAATTAAATCAAAATTTTCGAGATGTGTTTTGAGTATTTTTAAAATAATTTTTTAAAATGCTAAAAAAAATACATTTAAAAATTGATTATCAAAAAACAAAACACAAAATGAATTCAAAATATAAAATTGAAATATAAAGAGAACATCCCTTTATTAACCAGGAAAAAATCGGCCACTTTTACAATTTTTTTATTGACTTTTCTTATTTTGGCTAATATAGTATATATTGGGCCGGAATCTAGATCGGTTCCTAATTTTACAATTTGAATCAGTTGATCTGGTCCAATTTTTATAACATTGCAGAATGTTATTTTAATTTTTATTTATAATTTAATTTTTAAATTTATATATTTTAGAAATGCTTCTAGAGCAAGTCATATTAGCCCGACTTTTTTAAAAGTTTTTTTAATTATAAAAAGTACTTTCATAAAATTAATCAAACGGTTCTGAAAACAATTTTAGGGTCTTAAAATTTTATTTTATTTTTGACTTTTTAAGTCATGTCAAATGAATTTCAATATATAGTGTTAAAACTGGCATTGCATTTTGGGTAGTAGGTTAGGGCTGCTCTCTTCATATTTGAATTTTTAATTTTAAGTTTTGATTTCATTTTGGGTTTTGTATTTTGAGTGTTCATTTTGATATTGTTAAAAATACGTTATTTTTGTCATTTTAAAAAATTGTTTTCAAAAATAATGAAAAAATGAAGTTTTGATTTGGTTTTAACTGAAAATGGTCAAAATAACCTTTTTAATGTTTTCCGTTTTCTTTATAAATTTTAAACTCGTTTTTTGGAAATTCATTTCTGAAAATATGTAAGTAAACATGTTCTCAATATTTTCGAAAATGGAAAATGATCTGAAAAAAGTAAAGAGAACGGACTTTTACTTTCTCTGTGGACTTGAACTTTTTGACAATGCTCCATGATTAACTAGTTCTGTTGTAATATTTTTTATGCATTACATTAGAAAGTTACATGTCGTGACACTTTTAATTAAAATGTCACAAATTAGGTAATATGGCTTTTAATAATAGATTATTTTTGGTTAAATTCACAATGTGATTATAAAGGCCTTTTAACTGAGAGATTGCTTGATCGGCTTTCAAAAAAAAAAAAAAAGGGCATATGTCACTACAGGAAATATCACTTTCAAATACATTTTTGATTGTTGATCACATTTAACAACCAAAATTAGTTGATCGTTCTTTGGTTGGCAAAGAGGTGTTGGCGAATATATTCAACGACTAAAAGTATGTCTGGCCATTAAATGTATTATTTCAGTAACTAAATAATTGGACGTAAAAGATTTGTAATGACAACCAATTCTTTTTTCGACAATCACTTGTTTGATTATTATATCAACTATTTTTGTCGTTACAATACAATGAAAGCAACCAAATTGTAGTTGTCTTTCATTTCAACGACGAAAGAAATGGTCTTAAAAAACTTAAATTAACAATCAAATTATATTTCAACAACTACTTGATTTGTCGTTGTATTAATTATTTTTTGTCGATAAAATATTATAGAAACAACTAAAATTTGATTGTCTTTCCTTTCAACAACGAAAGAAGTGGTTGTAAAAAAGTTTACAATAATAATCAGATTATTAAAATAAAGAAATATAAGATTGTCGACAATAACATTAATGGATTCATAACTTTCACACATTCACATCATACTACAAGCAAATGTTACCCACAATCATAAACAATTATAAATAATAGTAAAAAGAACTAAAGTTTGCCTGGGCACCGAATAAATTAAAATATCATAACATCAACTACAAATATATGTTAATTATGTGAAATATCATGGCTTAAACAAAAGATTACATCTAGTTCAACCAAATTATGTTTTCAACATAAAAAAGATGCTGATGTAGAGTTAAAAACTATTGTCCCAATGGAAAAAAAAAATACACACACATATATTGTTCGCCAAAATTATATATTTGCAAGTGTACGAGTTACGTTCAAGTAATAAAGTTGACATTTTGAGTCTGAGTTGTCGATTCCTTGATGAATGTTTACTTTCGATTACACAATTTTAATTATTCTAATTCTAACAGTAAAAAAAAAAACACACACACACACACAATAAAGATTTTAATTTTGGAAAAATAACTAAAATTCTACAAAATAAGAAAACATAAACACTTAAAAATTTTGGAGGAAAGCATGGTTGGGATTCATGGTTTCGCTTAACCGTCGTTTAATTAGTTTCTCTACAAGTCAATTAATAAATTACTCGTTTACGATATTAGACCTGATTTTTCAAGTTTAGCTGATTACCTCTCTCAAGCGAAATTAACTCTAGATTTGTTTAACCTACTATAGCCTTGTTTGGTACACATTAAAATTTTCAATTTCATTCTTCTACTCATTTTCAACCACACATTTTTCAATAAAATAATATTTTTCATCACATCAATAACTTTTCCTTCTTTTTTTAACTACACATTCTCTATCAATTTACTATTCCAGAATACATTCTTCCAAAATAATGTGGCTCAAACACACCCTTAATCTCTATGTCGATTCAAACCGAACAACCGTATTAGATATTTGTGAAAATAGTTCAATGGATCACTTAGGGTTAGATGTAGATTTATATCCTCTACACAAATCTAGGGTTTACTATTTGGTCTAACATGTGCAATCTTCTCTCGATCGATGTACAAATTATTAAACATAATCATTTATTGGTTACATAAAAGAAAATGCAAAAAATACAATATTAGATACACATGTAAATAAGCATTTAAACATTAAAAACAAATATTGAAATTAATCCAAGCTAGGTTAAGTTTCAACCATAAATCTCAATAATAAAATTTAGCCCATGTTATATAAATGATAACAAAGAAGAATATTTATCCAATACAATGCAAATGATAGAAAATAATAAAGAAAACACAAAATTAAAGATAAAACCATTTTTTGTTGGATTTGCTTGAATCTTGATTTTCTCAATTCTTCTCCACATTTTCTTTGATTTATTCTCTTTGTGCTTTTGATTTTTGCTTCCAAAAATAACAAGAAAAAGAAAAAAAAAAAAGAAGAGAGAAAGAAAAATGAAAGAAAAATGAAAATGAAAAATTAAAGAAGAAAAATTGAAAAGGAAAAGAAGCAGCAGCCCCCCTTTCCTGGAGCTAGTGATGGCAACGAGGCGGGTTCGGGGAGGGGTGTGCCCCACCCCGACCCGCGCCCCGCCTTAGACAGGGTGGGGTGAGTGCAGAGCGCGGGCTTGCCTCGTTTCCCGCCCCGTTTGTTTGTTTTTTTTTTCAGTTAATTAATTATTATTTTTTATAGTTAATTAATTTTTTTTATTCTTCACAGGACGGGGCACCCTTGCCCTTCCTCGTGACTCGAGGCGGGATGCGCCACCCTGCCCCACCAACCCATTCGGGGCGGGGAGGGTTTTTTTGGCAACTCTACTTGGAGCCCTAATAAGGTTTTAAAGTTTTAAAACCCATCTTCCAAAAATTGCAGCCCAAGACTTGAGATAATTCTACATTAGGTCCCCTCAACTTTTATTTTATACAACTTGGTCCTCAGATTTTGACTTTCATATCGATTATGTCCTTCATAAATTGTATCATCGATCCTTCAACTTTCTGTTTTATTCACTTTGGTCCCCAAATTCATAATTTTTCACACTTTTAATCCATTTTTCCTCTTTTTGTCTTGTTCTATTTTATTTTGGTGATTTTTGCATACAAAATCAATAATTACATAATTTTCTAGAAATTCGCTCATTTTTATGAATAATAAACATAATTATGTATTAAATAAGTGTGCAAAAACGCACTTATTAATTACCACTGAAAATGAAGTCAAACAAAAATTTATTATCACTATTAAAGATATTGGATGAAAATGTATCAAGTTGAGTAGGTCGAAGAAGAAACTCTTCTCAAATGTGAC
>CAIGRP010075749.1:0-18648 GCA_903798385.1 Fraxinus cuspidata | reverse complement strand
ATAGGAATCACTCTTCAGTTGGTATATATATCAACACATTACTACCGTAGATCATGGGGTCAATATAACGGTTCAAAGCAGCTCAATTGGCATAAGGTTTGGGCTTGGGTTTTAGGCCAGAAACTAATATCATGTTATTGGGCAATGGCCGGAAAAATTCCAGTAATGGGCCAAGCCATTTTCCATTCCATCACAACCAAATCTTGTAAGGAAACAAATGACAAAAGTGGCATCACGTTTCAACAGACTCATTATATATACGAACAACAAAGTGCAATCCCTTTATATAATGGAATGGTCAAGGGACTTGTCTCTGCTGGTTGAAGTCGATTCTTTCAAATAGACTCGTTATATATATGATCAACAAAGTGGAATCCCTTTATATAATGGAATGGTCAAGGGACTGCTGCGGATCAAGTTGTAGAGGGTATTGCGAGAATGTTCAAGGCACAGGGAAAAATACAAGGTACTCTATTGTTGTAGTCTAGCTTTCAAAACTTGTCCAATTACTTGTAAGGCCATGGTATTTGGTACAAGAAAAACGCCTTCCATCCCTTCTTGAAAGCTAGAGAATTATTGACAAGGATAATGTCACAATCAACATCAAATGTTTAATCATGTGGTTCACAGTAAACAGCTATAGCAATACGGAATGAAATAATTTCAAGCAACATTCAATGATGAACCACATTTCAAGTGATGTTGATGCCATCTAGCCACCTCCTCTTTGATGAACCATAATGTCAATGATATCTTCATCTTCCAAGTCAAGCTTATCTCGAGTTCTTCAACCACTATTTGGCCACGTGCGATCACATCCTGATTGTGAATGGAAAGGAGCATTCCACCTCCATCATTCAGGGCTGAGGGAGATTTTGGCGACGTGCCCAATCTGAATTAGGGTCCTGCCGCCGCCACTGCAGGTGGTGTTCTACCCAATGGTGCAAGAAGAGGTTGATGCTACTGATGGGTGTTCAACCAATGGAGGATGTGCCTGAGGCTGATAACTTGTTGCTGCTAGATGAGGCTTCAACTGCTGCTGGACAAGTCATGGACGATGAAGGAAATGCTCCTGCACAGGCCGGAGAAGAGGGTGGCAATGGTGCATCCGACCTGAAAAATTACTGAAATTCCCAATTTGAATAACTCACCTCTCCAAGACAACAATGATGAGGCTAAATTATTTTCTCTTTAGCACTTGACGTTATTCGGTGTTCTGTTTTTACTTCTATTACTATCCTTCTATGTAGATAATATATAATAGACAATGGTGAAGATTTTTGTTTCTGATCTTGATAAGAATTTAGCACTGAGGCAATGTAAGAAGGAATTCTTTTTTATCTGCAAAACTTTGAATACTATAAAAAAAAAAAAATCAATTATTTTGCTTTCTTCAAAAAAAAAAAATATTTTTGCTTTGTCCTGTCTTTTACAGTATGCCATCAGTAGATTTTTGTATTCTCTCATCGCGTCTAACTTGGTAATGAACTTCACCTCCAACCTATCATACTTACCGCTTGAATCCTCAAGATAAGTTGATTGATCGGCAGAAGTCTTCTACAGTCGGAGCACTGCATGAGAATAGTAAGATTATGAATATGTACACTGCAAACCAAAATACTCAGTTTTTCAGATAATACTAGAGTTCACAAAAACGTCATAAAAGAGTTAATTTTGTTATCTACCTTATATAATATAATTATATAATTGGAAGTATTGAAAACCACTTCATATGATATACAATGATCACTGATCAGCGATCATAATTTCTGTGTCTTGAGAGTTTTCATCACCGGAATATATTTTAAGATGAAGAAAATGTAATTTACATATCGAGAAATTGAAGTAAGAACGTGAAAATGATCTCTTTAACATGTTTGCGTGATGTCAATAGACTCGATTTATTTGGTTTATATAGAACTTAAAAGATGCAGTTATCTGTATTCTCATTAAATATAAGCAAATCACCAGGAGATTTATCAAATAAAATTGATTTCTTTCACGTGATTATACTTGTTGAATCAATAGTATCATTTCGTAACTTCTTTTCTAAGAAAATGTCAATTATTAAGATTTAACATTTTTTACAAGAACAAATAAAACTTATGTAATTCCAAGTGGTATATGATATTTGAGGTAATAGATGCAACATTAATAGGGTTGGCAACGGGGCGGTAACGCGGGGCGGGGCGGGCTTTTGCCCTGTTTGTGATTTTTTTTTTCCAGTTAATTTTTTATTTCTTTTACAGTTAATTAATTAAATTTTTTTTTAAAACCCGCCCCGCCCCGTTACACGAGGCAGGGCGCGCCGCCCCGCCCTGCCAACCCGTTCGGGGCGGATTTTTTTGCCCCATTCGAGGCGAGGAGGGGCGGGTTTTTTTGCCATCTCTAAACATTAAGTGTAAAGAACTCAAAAGTCCTTGTTTTAGTCTGGATGAACAATATATTATATACAAGACTTTTCTTTTACATTTTGAATAATCAATGGTATCCATTTGCATGATTAACTATTGTAGTATCAAATTTATTAAAGCATGAATAACATTTGGTTCAATATAATGGAAAAAATAATTTTGGAAATTTTACTGCTTTACTGACCACACTGCTAAAGACTTTCTTTGTCAGACGATTTACAATAAACATCTAAATTAAGTCTCCATTTTGCTAATTTATAAATATCAAACTTCATTTTCAATCACGCATTCCATTGAACTCACAAGTACTATCCACTTTCCACCACTCGTTAACATATATTTATAAGTTAATCCGTTTACAAATTCTTTCTAAACGGAGGCTAAGCATTTACCGAAAGAAATCATTTTAAGCACATTCAATGATGAACCATATTTCAAGTGATGTTGATGTGCGCCGTCTAGCTAGCAACCACTACTTTGATGTGCCATAACATCAACGACATCTTCATCTTCCAAGCCAAGATCATCTCGAGCTCTTCAACATCTATTTAGCCACATTCTATCGCATCCTAACCGTAGATGGAAAGGAGCGTTTCCACCTCCATCATTCAGGGCCAAGGAGTCCTCTATCTGAATCCAGGCCATGCTGCTGCTGTTGGTGGTTTTCAACTGAAACAGGATGTGGTGCAAGACGAAGACTCAGCTGCTGCTGGAGAAGCCATGGAAAAAGAAGGAAATGCTTCCTGCAGAAGGTGGAGAAGAGGATGGCAAACCTGTAAAATTACCAAAATTCCCAATTTGAACAACTCACCTCCCCAAGACAAAGATGAAATGAGGCTTAATTCATTTCTGTTGAGCACTTGATGTTTGGTAATACATAGATAATTTATAAAACACAATGGTGTGAAGATTTTTGTTTCTGTTCTTGATCAGAACACTATGCACTGAGGCAGTGTAAGAAGGAATCCTTTGTAACTGCAAAACTTAGTAAGATCTATGAATATGTATACTTCAAATAAAAATACTCAGTTTTCAGATGACACCAGAATTCATAAAATCAGCAGAACAAAGAGTTAGTTCTGTTATCTACCTTACGTAGTGTTAAGAATGTGATTGGAAGTATTGAGAACCAATCCACATGATATGCAATGACCAACGACCTTAAGTTAATATGTCTTGAGAGTTTTCATCATCAGAATGAATACATTCTAAGATGAAAAAAAATGTAATTTACATATCAAGAAATAGAAGTAAGAACGTGACAATGATCTCTTTAACATGTTTCCGTGGTGCTCAGTAGGCTCGATTCATTTGATTTATATAGAACTTAAAAGGTGCTAATATATGGATTATCATTAAATATAAGTAAATCCCCGAGAGATTTATCGAATCAAATTTGATTTCTCTCACGTGATTATACTTGTTGAATCAATCGTACCATTTCATAATTACTTTTACAAGAAAATTCCAATCATTATGATTTTACTTTTTTTCACAAGACTAAATAGACTTATCAAATCATGAACCTTGCTACTTGTCGCGACAGACCCCCCTCCAATAGGGGGCGCCACAACCCGGGATTTAATCCCGGGACAGCCAGCAAAAGCCTCAAATCCTATAGAGAATTTCCGAAAGTCTACCTCAAGCGAGGCTGAATTGAAGTTCAACAACCAAAGGCAATTAAAAAGTGATATATTTTTCCGTTTCTTATTCACAATATGATGCCCTGTTTGAAGGGCTCTCGGTCCCAAAGGATACTAGGTCAAATATATGAGCGCCCATCTTTACATTCAACTTGCATGACAAAGGCACATGGATGATACTTGTATTTCAAAATTTGCGCCTCGAGTGAATTTGGATTAGAGAGGATCATCGACAATATTGTTTAGCCACAAGTGCTTAGTTGAAGGAGAAAAGGTCTCGGAATCCCAAACCGCCTTTGTTCTTTTTCTGCACAAAAATTCTCACCAAAGCTTTTTTGGAATTATGAGTTAGTCAAACTTTTTATTCACTTTTTATCGCACATTTGATAGGACCACCAGTTTATAATCTCAAAAAGTTTTGTCCTTGCTCTTTCCATTGTATTTTCTCTCATCGGAAATGAGTGATTAGTTTCCTTATTTCAATGCAAAGTCCTTGTGGAAGCTTGAACACGAACATCTTAAAGGTTGGGATAATTGGCGCGACATCTTTAATGAGGACTTATTTTCCTCCAATTATTTTTATCACCATGGATGGAGTTTTTTTCTAGACCCTCTCCTTGAACCCCTCGAAGTCAAGATACTCTTTTTGGTCATGACCAATTACTGAGGGTAAACTCCTTATATTTGCATGGTCAATCCAAAAGAATTCAGCTCCTGACTAAAAGTTAAGGCCATTTTCAACATATTAACTTTTTCCCCCGATGCTGTTCCAAACCAACTCAAGATCTCTTTGACAACATTATTACCCTTTAAATTGGCGCAACCAAAAAAATAAGATATCAACAACAAATAAGTGGATAACGGACATCTTTGAAAAATCCCCTTGCAGTCAATGGTGGAACCTCTAGGGGGGCCGGGGATGTGATCGACCTACAACATTTTGAAATTTCTGTAAATCTATATAAAAAATTTAATAAGTTTTACTAATATACATAATACGCGTATATTTTGCTCCTCCATAAAATTTCGCCTCCATTGTGAATTTCTAGCTCAAACTACCATTCCCACTTGGTGCCTTGATTAGAAAGGAGAATGTCGTAGTTAACATATATTCATTTACTAGCTAGCTATTTTTTAGAAAAATCTATCTATTAAGTCACCACTAATTCTCACCATTTTTTAGGAAAACCCATTTGCTCTATCACTTAGAGTTCGTTTGATTGGCAAAAGTGAAAAAGTTTTCTATTTACATGTAAGTTGGAAAATAAAAACACAAGTACTCCACAGAAATTCATTTTCCATGAAATTGACAAAAAATTTTAAAATGGTTGTACCCTGAAATTCTAACTTCATTTCCACTTTCGTATTAAACAGCCAAAGTAGAAATTGAATTTCTCTAATATGACATTTTTCATAAAATTTAAACTACTCAAACGGACCATTATAGTAGGAAGTCCCATTCTAAGGCAATATATTTTTAGAGATAAAAAGAAAGAAAGAAAAAAGGGGAAGGAGATATGAAAAATGAGTAGTAGAAAAATCCTACATCCGCGTATAAATACTAAATACGGAGAGCCGATGAAATACGTTTCATAGAAAAAGATATAAAAGGACCGTAAAAATCAGTACAAATATCGAAATAGACACCGAATACAACAAACCACACTCAAAATACTCTTCCCCCAAAGTTCTATCTGATATTCTCCTCCACCGACCTTCTTTTATTAAGATGTTGATCGAATTTAATTTTTAAGTTGATTTTCTTCGGTTTTGTCTCCGATCGTCCTGCTTTTGCTGTTTTTGTGGTAAGATCTGCGGCTGCTTAGCTTTTGATGTTTTGTTTTATTCAATGTAAGAAAAAATAGCTGATTTTAACGTTTTCCGGATGATTAATTGTAGCACTCGTGACGAGATGATCGTTATGGTATTATGTTAAGTTTTTTGTCCGTGGATTATTAATTTGATTGCTTTCCGGTAGTTTTATTGAGTTTTTCGGTATATTATGATATGGTCTTTTATATTGGATTTTTATATCTGCCGGAATAAGTTTTGATGCATGTTGAGTTTGATTACTCATTGCGTAACATATTCTTTTTTTGGCTGTTTGTGTGCTTCATTAAGTTTGATGTATCATCCCATTTTACTTTTTTTTTTGGCAAAAATCTATAATTTTCATCCATACAAGAGAGACGCTGTCTGCAAGTATGTAAATTTCCGCAAATTTTGCTAAAACTAGTATCTTTTATATATTTATTGCTTTTTTCTTTTTCTTTTCCTTTTTCGATGTCCATGATTTGCATATAAAAATTTGAGCTTCGCAATTTCAGTTTTGTCTTGATATCGAAGTCTGATTTGTTTCCATCCTCTGCTTGTAGAGCAGATCATTCTTGATTCTTGAACAGCATAGTCCGTGAACTCTTTTACCAGTTTTGGATGAATGGTTCTTTTGTTACCATCATTCTTTGGTTATTTATTCTTGTTTGGGTTATTGACTATTCTGAGCAGTTGATGAAGTGCTGAGTGGGTGTGATTTGCATGGGTGACGATGCCAGAGTTGCGAAGTGGAGCACGGAGATCAAAACGGCTTAGTGATCTTCAGCCTGCCCCTCAACACCTTGATCACGAAGAAAATTTTTTGGCACCCACTCAGAACAGAACCAGAAGGAGAGGAAGAGGGAGAGGTAATGCAGTGGCTGTAGGAAAAGGGCCTTCAGCAGTGACACCCTCAAGGCCAACAGCTGCTGGGAGAGGCAGGGGAACTAGATTTATAGATTTAGACCTGGAGCCTCATCGCGAGGTCCTTCCTCAAGCTGTTGCTCTTGGGCCTGGGGAACCAGTTTTTAATAGAATAGAAGGAATCGCAGATAAGGAAATTGCCATGAATGGTGGGAGTGCAGACAAAATAATGGGAGTTGAAGAAGAAGCAAGTACAACTCCCGTACCCGAAAGGGTATTTTGTTCCTTCTTCTTTTCTGATTCTGTATTGTTTCACTTTCTGGAGATCTCTTCAGAACACTCATGGACGGATGGGCATTGAAAGTCTTTAAATTACTGAACATTCTCATTTCAACTAGTCCAATTATTGCCTAATGATGATCTTCTTGACCTTTAGTGTCCTCAGTTTGAGTTCCTATCTTAGTCTTCTCATGTCATTGGTGCAGGTACAAGTGGGTAGTTCTCCCGTGTATAAGACAGAAAGGAAGTTAGGAAAGGGTGGTTTTGGTCAAGTTTATGTTGGTCGAAGGGTAAATGGTGGCACTGGAAGAACAGGAGCGGATGCAATTGAGGTATCTTTTTGCATTCTATCATGGAATTTTTAGATTTCTGCAACTTTATATTATTTTATGAATTTATATTGAATTTTTTTTTTTACAGGTTGCATTGAAGTTTGAGCACCGAAATAGTAAGGGTTGCAATTATGGCCCTCCATATGAGTGGCAGGTGTACAAGTAAGCACCATGTGTTTAATTTGAGGATCTTCTCACTTTCTTCGTGTTTAAAATTTCCACAACTTGGTATTTATCTTCTCTGATGTTTTTATTGGAAAGTAACCTATCTTCTCTGATGTTTTTATTGGAAAGTAACCTGAACGGATGTTATGGGATCCCATCAGTTCACTACAAGGGTCGTCAAGGAGATTTTTACATCCTGGTGAGTTTTGATTTTTGCCTTTTGCATGAAGATTTATGTCATTATATCTAATGGAGGTTCTGTTTCAGGTCATGGATATGCTTGGACCCAGTCTTTGGGATGTTTGGAATTCTTTAGGCCAGTCGTAAGATATTAACATCTCCCCCTCTCTTGCTCTCTCACATACGCACACAGACTATCTTTAGGGTGCACTTCTCTAAAATATCCATTTCGTTGTATTTTACTTTCCTCATTTAATGGTGAGCACTGAAACAGGATGTCTCCCGGTATGGTGGCTTGTGTTGCTGTAGAGGCTATATCAATTCTTGAAAAGCTTCACATGAAAGGGTAAACTATTTTGATCTCTAATTTCTCTCAACCATATTCCTTTGTTTTTCTGCAAAGATGTCATTAATCTTTGGAATCTTCTTGCCTCCTTTGTTTTGTTTTTCATTTTCACTTTGAATTATTTATCACCCTTACTTCGCTGTCACTTGCCTAGGTTTGTGCATGGAGATGTGAAGCCAGAGAATTTTCTACTTGGTCAACCTGGAACTGCAGATGAGAAAAAGCTATATCTCATTGATCTTGGTTTGGGTATGATGCTACTCCTGTTTTTTACTCTCTTATTTGTGTCACTACAAGCCTAACCAGGACTGGTGACCACCAGGCAAGTTGAAACACATTATAGTAAATTCCAATTCGTTGCCCATATTTTTTTGCGTCTCTGCAGCTGATATCTTCTCTTTCCCTTGTTTGTATCTTTGTTTTCTATTCCTCTTTTGGTTAATGGAGTTTTCTACTGTTCTAATGTGTGGATGAGGCAGCATCCAGGTGGAAAGATGCATCTTCTGCTCAGCACGTTGAATATGATCAGAGGCCTGATATATTCAGGTTGGTTGAACTAAATTTTTGACCGTTTGAAGTTGACTCGACATGCACTAAAAAACTCCATCTACAGGGGCACAATAAGGTATGCAAGTGTGCATGCACATTTGGGTCGTACTGGGAGTAGAAGGGACGATCTTGAGTCACTGGCGTACACACTGATATTTCTCATTAAGGGAAGGTTACCATGGCAAGGTTATCAGGTGATTTGGTACCATTGCTTGTATAACATGTCAGGAATTTGTCTGAGCTCATAAAATTTTTTCTAACTGTTTCTTCATTCGGTTTTGGATGATGACAGGGTGACAACAAGAGTTTTTTAGTTTCTAAAAAGAAAATGTCTACTTCTCCAGAGTTGATGTGCTGCTTTTGCCCAGCTCCATTTAAACGGTTTCTTGAGGATGTTACAAATATGAACTTTGACGAGGAACCAAATTACTCTAAGTTGGTATCATTATTTGAGAGTCTTATCGAACCATGCATGTCATTAAGACCAATAAGAATTGATGGAGCTCTAAAGGTTATATACACAATATACTCGTTGGTATATTTTATTTTATAGATGTATGTCCCTATGTCCAAAAGCCTTCATATGTTGAACTTGTCATCTCTTGTACGAGAAGGTTGGCCAGAAGCGTGGAAGGTTGCCAATTAACTTAGAGGAGGACGAACAACCTAAGAAGAAAGTGCGATTAGGTAGTCCAGCTACCCAGTGGATTTCAGTGTATAATGCTCGTCGTCCTATGAAACAAAGGTAATTGTAGATACGTGTTTGTTTAGCATGATATGCTCTTGTGATTTGTTCCATGTGTATTATTTTTTAGCAGCCAGTGTGGATTTACTTTCCTCTCCGCTGTGTTTGATTGTTATTTTGTTGTTTCTTTCCGTGGATAACATATAGAAACAACTTCCTGTACCCAATTCACTAATTCTAAAGAGGAAAAAGTGTCATATTTGCACTTGAATCGCATGAATACTTGCGAAATCTTTCATTATCTCATTGCATTTTCTTTCTTTTTCCTTGTCTTTTTTTGGTTGGACGCTAAAGCGCGTCCATTTGCCTTTGTTGGATTTTTCTCTCAATTCCCCCCTCCCATCATTCTGTGAGTCTTTGCTTGTTGTTGGTCAAAATTTTGAATCTTCAAGTTTATCTATTATGTTTCGCGTTCTTAGATGAATGATATTTATCAGTAATGTGCATGAGGACAGGGTTGGGGCTGGCAGGAAAATCCTTGTGCAATGCTTTCATGTCGCATACTGACGAGAAGTGATAATGTAATATATTAATTGAACCTAATTTTCGTTTTTTCTCCTTGTTCAACCTTTCTATTTTCATTTTCTTTCTTCGTAATGCTTCACCCACCACACAAATGTTTGTCTATAATTGTTACTGGACCTGGGCTTAGGGTTTATAATTTGCATTTGGAGATCGGTGGGTATGGAATCTTCCAAAATATTTCACAAGGATTTTTCTATGTGCTTGCACAATGACAATGAGCATGTAGGTGGTGCCTGGTTTTTTCTGTGTTTTAGTCCATGTGAGCTGCAGATGTTCATACACCATCAAATACTGTATTTAGCATTTTCTGTACACCAGTTGGCATGAAATTTTCCAAAATATTGCACAGGGATGTGGCAGTGTGCTATATGTGTAGGTGGGCACGTGGGCCATTAATATGATTTTTTATGGGTTTGAATGCTCATGAGCTGCATACGTTCATGCAGTATCAAACATTCTCAGATTCTATGACAAATGTGGGAAACTGCATTTTAGTTTAAAAAAGGAAAACCAACTCAAGCTGTCATCTAGTAAAATATTTTTTACTTCTTGTTTTGCTTTTCGTGTTCTGTGCACGTATTCCTGGTCAAATATCCCTACTCAAATTGTTTTATCTTCCAACAGATTCTTGGGAATGGTGAATGTTTAGCTTCCTTTTGCATTTGTTAGAGAAGCTAAGTGAGGAATCTGACTAAAAATATTGGGAAAAAATTAAATTTGGATGTGATGCCCGAAATAAATCTTTCTTGGATAATCAGATGATAAGTCATGAGTGTTGTGCTATCCTCTTATGGACTCTGACAGAACCAGCAGATCTTTTTCTGGTCTAAGTATAAAAATAGTGCAATTATTTACTCCAAAAGATGCACGAACCTGTTTCTGTTTCTGAATCTTGGGTTGGCGTTTAGTTGTTAGTTGGATTTGGTTATTAGATGTGCATGTGTCCGAGTTTAGGCCAGGCTTCCCATATGTTGGGTTCATAATTTTCTATAACGTGTCTAACCATAAATATACTGTGGCATGAAAAGGCTGGTACCCTTCAAATGTGTAGATGTGTGTGTGTGTGGTGTATCTTTTAGTTGGAGATGCTTCTTCTATGTGTCAGTGTGTTCAGTGTATAGGGTTCATTTTTTACCTTATTTTCAGTTATTTTCTTTGAAATTGGATTTGGAACTTGTTAGCAAGAAGAAGGTAGCCCTCTGGAAACTTGTTAGAGCTGATTCTTTTTGTTGTTTTTTTCTTTATAGATACATTGTTTGACTATTAGGATTCAGAGAAACGATTTGTAGATTTACCAGTGAAAGTGGCTCAACCAACAATTGTATATGCCAGCTCAATAGTTACATAAGTTGGATTGTGGACCTTGTTCTCTTGATAATTTCTATATGGATGACATATCTAGTTTCTTGCATTTGTAGATATCACTACAATGTTGCAGACTCAAGGCTCTTTCAGCATGTAGAGAAGGGTAACCAAGATGGTTTATATATTAGCTGTGTGGCTTCAGCATCAAATCTTTGGGCCTTAATCATGGATGCCGGAACAGGTTTCACTTCACAGGTGTATGAGCTATCAGCTGTCTTCCTTCATAAGGTTGTTTTTGTCATCTAACTTCATGTTTCAATTTCTGTTCATTTGGCCTTTCTGGGTGGATGTACCTGGCCTATCCTATTAATAGCTGTATTTCTCATCAGGATTGGATCATGGAACAGTGGGAAAAAAACTATTACATCAGTTCAATAGCTGGTGCAGCTAATGGAAGTTCCTTGGTGGTTATGTCTAAAGGTTGGTCAACTAACAAGTTCTCTATATATGTGCGCGCCTTAGTAGCTTCTTATCTTCCCCTGCATTTTGTATCAGCAGTTAGATACTTTGCCTTGTTTTACTAAACCAAAAGTGTACTGGCTGTAAATCAATTGGGTGAATTGCATTAGTTTGGTAACCTCCATCATATTACACCCAGCGGTCTTGAAGTCTTCGAGTCCTTTCAAGTGGAAGGAAGGTGACGCAGGAACATAGCAATTTGATAACAAACAATTGAAAAAGGAACAGGAAAAGAAACGGATCAAAGAAGAGAAGAAATTAGGGCAAGAGAAATCATTTTATTCATATATTCAAGGGATTTATAAACTAGAACCTAAGCCCCTTTATATAGAGAAGGACTTTCAATCTAATTAAAATTTCTATGTTAACAAACTTGTAATAAAAGATCTTATTGATAATATCAAATTCTTAACATATAAAACTACTAAAGTCTAGATAAACTCAAATTCTACTTATTTCTATTTTTATGTCCATCGGAAGGTTTATATGATTGTTCATGTTATTGTGCCTGTATTATGATGACATCATATTTATATGATTTTTTCTTTCATTTGTGCATTCACCAATTCTCTAGGAACTCCCTACACCCAACAGTCCTATAAAGTAAGTGAATCCTTTCCGTTCAAGTGGATTAATAAAAAATGGAAGGAAGGTTTCCATGTTACGTCCATGACTACAGCTGGCAATCGCTGGGGTGTCGTAATGTCTAGAAATTCTGGATACTCTGAGCAGGTAAAACTGGATTATATGGTTGTGTTGAGTAAATTTTTGTGGGTTGTAGAGTAAATCAACGAGTCAATAGAGCTTTATTTTCAAATACCCATAATCACCATGGACTCATTGATGCTAGGTTGTAGAACTTGATTTTTTGTACCCAAGCGAGGGAATACATCGCCGCTGGGAAAGTGGTTATAGAATAACTTCCATGGCTGCCACTGATGATCAAGCAGCATTCATACTGAGTACACTAAAGCGAAAAATGATGGATGAGACTCAAGAAACTCTTCGCACATCTGCTTTCCCAAGTACCCATGTAAAGGTAACTTGCTTTCGCTTACTGTTTATCTTAATCTGATTGTATGGAGTTTGTAGAGATGAGCAGCCTACCTTTTCATACATAAATAAAGATTAACGAGAGCAACTAACATTTTGCACTTCATTTAAATTCAAATTTAGTGCTTGCTGTTTATCTCTTTTCATTCTACTGCAGGAGAAATGGTCCAAAAATCTCTACATTGCATCCATTTGTTATGGTCGTACTGTGTGCTGAAGTAGTTGTGTTTCTGTTGAAATGAGCGGGATGACTTTTTGAAAGCTGATTATTGATCCCCGGTTGGATTTTAACATTATGTTCTTTGTTTTCCCCTGTGAAATGTACCTCTTAAACTTCTGTAAAATTAAATATGGACCTGGGAGAACAAATACAGAAGTTGACAAAGGTGGCGTGAAAGGTAGATGATGGTCGAGTGAACAAAAATTGCATATCGACCTGTATAATTTTATGGAAGTTAGCTGATGTCAATCCGCCAGTGGTTAGTGTAGATAAAAGCTGCCATTATACTCTCAATTTTATTGTGGCTATTCACTCCATTGAAATATATAGCATATTCATATGAAGGAAATTTCATGGAGATCATTTCAAGGCATTGGGCCGTAGGCCCATTATGTTATGACCTGCTGCGAGCTGACTGGTGCCTAGTCGTGGACTGAGACAAGCCACACTTTTAGGCCCGTCAACCTGGATGGGCCCAAGGTTTTTTTTTTGTTTTTTTTTTTTTTTGGGTGGGGGATTTTAAGAAATAAGGTAATAACTTATTTTATTCCAGAATCTGATATTTTTATTTTAAAAAATATTTACAGTATTTTTAGTATTATGTTTTTATTGTCTTCAATCTCGTTTATTGAGGTAATTAATATTTGATTTTTATTTTTGAACTTCAAATTTCACAAATTGGATTAATTTACGCTTTTTATATTATTTAGAGAGACAAATGTTACTTTCCTCCTACATCAGCGTGGGTGACAAAAAACATTATAATAACATCTTCACAACTCAGTAGAAAATAAAGTATTGTATGATGGGTAAAGCATTACACAACATAGGGCAGTATTTTAAGGGGAAAATATAATTCAGAGATATCACGCTGTGAATAGTAGAGGCTTCAATTGTTAAAGGATTAACAATAGAAAATCCCTTAGAAATGTGTTCTATTGTAATATATCCCTTTACTTTTTGAAAATCGCAGAAAATCTTCATGTCTAAAATATTTTGTGCGAAAAACACTCGTACTGTCAATATCCAATGAAAAATGTCAAAATTAAAGAGGAATAATTGCAATTTCAATATCCACATTTTTTATTTTTTACAAAAAATCCAAATTTTTTATATGTCCCCATCTACCATCCCAAATTTATTTAAAGTGATACTCTCTTCTTTTCCATGTAATACGTGGTAGAAATACATATTACAAATACATATAAGACCCCCCTTCCCAATAGGGTTTCAAATATACCCCCTCATTGCCCTTTACTTCTCAATTTATCGACCCATTTGGCGTGTGCAGTTTCTTGAATATTTTGAATAGGGGCTTTTGTGGGTTTGGTTTACAATTTTATTTTTTCTTGGCATAACTATAAGAAGTAAAAGATTCTTGAAATATCAATATTTTCTGTTTCGGCAATCTTGAGTTTGATTTCAAATTTGTGTATTATGGGTCTTTTAAGAATTTGATATTTCGTAGTTTGTCATCAATTGTAATCTCAAGGGTCTGTTTGATTGTCATTCTCTTGTACCTAGCCCCTAGGGTTTTTTGGTTTGGTAAGAAAAAAAATCGAGTTTTTGCCTTTTTCTAGTGTAATCGCGCTTTTCAGTATTTGGGTGTGCTTTGAGATTGAATTTTGGCTCTCACTTTTGTAGATTTTCTAGGAAATCGTATTTTTCACATGTAAACTATGAAATGCCAACTATAGATTATCAATAGACATCATGGGGTGAAAAATAAAATTTTAAAGATTTGGGATTGTAGGTGACTCATATAAAAAAAAATTGTATTTAATTTATATAAAAAAATTTGGGTACTGAAATTGCAATTATTCTTTTTTAATTTTGGCATTTTTTACTGTTTTTAATGGAAAAATCTAACAAATCTTGACGATATGGGGGTTTTTTGCACAAAACGTTTCAAACGGGGAGTTTTCCGCGATTTCCAATGGTATGAGATATATTGCAATTGGAAACGATTCTAAGAGATTTTCTACTATTAATCCATTGTTAAATTTTATTCTTACATCAAACATGTTAGTATGCGTGAATTACATGTCACAATTGATGTGTTTTATACTTTAAGTCACAATATAGCATATCACATTATTGTAGTGACAATCTACCACGTCACTCTGGAAGCATACTTCTAACAGTTTTGTTATATGTACATTAAGTTTGACAGTTTGGCTGAAATTGTCTGACGTGGCAAGCATAATGGCCATTGATTTTAATAATACTTAGTCAAATCCCGGGCCAAATTTCTTACACATATGAGAATGTCAAACTTAATATACAAAAACAACGTACATGTAGATAAATCTTACTTCTAAACACCTTCCTTCTAGCATATTCACGCACAGATTGTTGATTATCGACGGAAAACAAACGATTTCCTATTGACCTTAATTATGGTATGATCGAAGAATATGCGGAGGAATTTACGAGTTCATGGAGGCATGATTTATTCTTTTATTATTTTACATTTTTTAGAGACGTTAAAATACCCGACTATTTTTAATATTAATTTGATTATTATATATCAATAAATAAATAACATTATGCATACCTTGAAAATTTTATATGAACTTTGTAAATATTTTTCAAATTTTCACAAAAAACATAATTCTCAAGTGGGGGCATAGAAAACTGTGTTGGTTGGTTGGATTTTATTTAGGGTGTTTTTTTGTTGGACTCAATTTCTTATTTAAATTTTAGCGGTTAAGTAATTTTATTGAATTGGACTTCAAAAATAAAAATCTCATTTGTCAAACAAAAAGGCGTATGTCTAGGTGAACATTTAGAACATTGATTAACATGGTCATTTTTGGTCATTGAACTTTTATTGAAATCTTAATTGGGTAACCCAACTTTAATTTATCTCTGGTCATATCAGTGAACTTTAATTTACTTTCAATAGTAGTCACTCTCCATTAGTCCTCGATATTAAACTAACGACACAAATCCTACATGAACATTTGAAATTGACTGGAAGTTGACACGTCTTACATTTCCTAGTAAATATGCAAATAGTTTTACGAAGTTTGATAATAAATCGTATTTACCAATAGATGGCAATTTGTGTGACAAAACATATTCAGAACTATATTTATCCTCAATTTCAAGATTTTGTAATTATGACATCATTAGGTGACATATTTATTGAGAAACGACAACTAAAAGAGAATTGTGATGTTAAGCTTATGAAATTGATCTCCTCACGCCTAGTTTAGTTTAATACCGGGCTACCAAAATGACTAAAACTAAATAGAAGTTAATTATCTAACTGAGACCTAATTGAAATTTCACTAACCAAAATAAATTAATCCAATAGGGCTACTAGAAAGTTGACAGAGTGATGGAGTAGCTGGTTTTGAAAAGTAACCAGCATACCTTTTCTTGCATGCTAATGGATGTAACCAACTCCTTTGACTGAATTGGTAAACAAAAGCGTGAAGTCATAAGCCAACTGGAATCACAAACGCGTTTTCTATGTTGAAAAGGTTTGTTTATATATACATATGATCATCCATCCCAACCTCAAAGTCAATTTCCAGAACAGAGAATCCATTTACAAGCTTTGACATCTAGTTTTTGAGACACAACTTTCAGAAATGTGTCCTCTGAGGTTGATCCTGGTGTTTTTCTCGGCAGCTTTAGCCGGGTATTTGGCGTGGAGGACGGTGAGCTCCCTTCCTCCTGAATCAGAGGATTCAACCCTTGAAAATATGTCTACAACTACTCGAGGGAAACAAGAATTTGGTTCTGTCAAGGTGAGAAGAATCATATGACCTGATTGTTAGTCTTAGTTTTTTCGTATTTCTCCTGACTTTACGCAATTCTTGAATTTCAGATTATTCAGAATGGCTTCTGGGTGTTTATTGACATGGCGAGTGGGCGCTATCTGTGGAAGAACATCAGACAATTGAAGAACGAAGAGGAAGCAAAAAAGCACTAGAATTGGGCAACCAAAGCTGAGAATCCTCTATACAGAGGCATTCTTCTTGACATTTTTCCGAGATCAAAATCATTTACTCTAGTATATTTTTGATGATAAATCAGATTTTACAGTAAATGAGAATTCATTCATATTTTCTTATCTCAGAATTCGTGCCTCAACGAAGGTCCATGAATATATAAACATCACAGTGAAGATGGATAATTCCAAAACTTTACATTATCAGTGTGTTTTCCCATCCAACTAAAGTTTTACTATTTCTTTAGCTATCATATTTACATACAGAAATGAATAAAAAGTATATATATTCCAGCACAGCAGTCGGCTTTAATTTAGATCAACTTGTAACTTGATTGACATGTACAAAAGAGTAAGAAGAGCACCAGGTAGAAGAGAAGCATACCTTACTACAGAAACGACACTGCTGCTAGTTTTGCCACAAACCCAACTTGCAAATGATAGGAAAACAGTAAGCAAAATGCCAACTCTTACTCCGAATAACCATGCAAATGAATAACCCACCTTTTATCCACTATCCAGTGTCCAATTTCTGGTCAAGCAAAGCCATAAGGCTACTAAATGTGAGAGAAAAGTGGGAACCTACTGTTTGCATCAGAAACAAGGAGAGGAAAGCTGATCTAAGCACCTCAACAAAGGAGCCTCTCTCTCCTGAGAGGTGTTTACTTCTTCGTCAGATTCCTCATACAATACATCATATCGTTCCCAATATTTGTCAAGTTGCATTTTATGGGATCCATAAACTTTTATCAACTTTATTTGTTAAAAAAATCTACCTCAAACAGGCGCGTCGCAAGTTAGAAGCCTTAGTGGGGTATCTGTGGATGAGGACAGCCCCTTTCTATTAATAACACGTTTGTGTCTTTACTAATTCTTGCAAAAGAGAGAAACGGGAAGTGACATGTTTACACTGATTATAAGGATTTGTTGTGATTTCTGACTACGTGCGTGTTCAATGATATGTTTAAAATTGGATGAGAAATGTTTTTTTATGGTCAGGTTTGAATCGAATTAGAGGAGTGCTGTGGGGAAAGTAATTAAACTGAAGTAATTTGAGGGTAGAACACTATTTGGCATAGTTTAAAAAGCGTGTAGTTAGACGGCAAGACCAAACTCTAAACTTTTACTAGCTTAAGGGGAGCTACGCAAAGTTAAGCGTGAGGAGTATTTTGTAACATCAATCACCTGTTATCTGGGTGTCGAATTTAGAGGCGGAGAAGAGAACGAGGAACTAGACCTATTTATCCTTGTTCTTGGAGGTTACGACTTCTAAAACAATTTAAGTTCACTTACAAAATAGTAGTGTATCGTCTCATGATATTGATCTTGCAAGATGTCTCTTCGATTAGCAATATGAATCGATTTCTAGATGAAGTGGAGGGAGATGCTTCAATGCCCAATCATTTTGTTTAAATATGAATCAGCAGATCGAGTTTGATGACTTAGACCTACCAGGTTCTAAATGAGAATGCAAAAGTGAGTTTGGAGATACCAATTGAAACCCAATTTTACACGAGAAAATTATGCCACCTACCTTATTTTTAATAAATATTTAAACAATACTTTGTAATGAAAAATTAACTAAATCAAAAAGGTTCATAATGCACAGACATGAAGACAAAATACAAGACCAAATTTTGACCTTCAATTTCTGAAATTGATCACCAGAATTGCAAGACATATTCTGATTTAAAGGTTTTATATTGATTCAATGACAATTTATATACATAACC
>CAIGRP010075746.1:0-28846 GCA_903798385.1 Fraxinus cuspidata | reverse complement strand
GATAGTATGGCGATTCCAGTCATCAATGTTCATGAGCTTCTTGAATGCCTTGTTTGTAACAATTCTATGTACTCTCTTGATTTTTACGTTCTAATATTCACGTGTACATACTTTACTTTTTAAATTTGATTTGGCATATTTATATTCAAATAGATCGTATAAGAATTTTGTTACGTCAAAATAAGAATTTTATAATGTATTTTGAAGTTACCATTCACAATAAAGCAGAGGAGATAAAAATTCAATTTTATGGTTTTAAGTATGCAAGTTATTTTTCACATGCAACACATTTGTAGTAGTGGTAGAATTTAATAATTTTTTAACATGTTTACTTATTGTCAATTACTATTGAATCAAGCAAAAGGACCTACCTCTTTTGACCTACCTCTTTTGAGTTCTTGCTTATAGTTAACAGAGTAGAGTATTCATCATTTAAGGAGGTAGAAAAAAGAAATAGGTCTTTTTGAATCTACTTGTTGCAACTTATTGATACCTTCCGAGGTAGCAATGAACCCAATGCAAAGAAAATTTTAGATGAGCGCTATGTCGAAGTTCTAAATGTTGATATTCATGAAGCATCATATCTAAATCCAAATCAAAAATATGATTTTGATGTTATACACAAAATAATGAACAGTGAAAATGGGGGTGTGTTTTTTGTAGATGGATTGGCGGTACAAGATTTTAAAGAATTCAACATTTGAATTGAAAATCAAGATTCTTGCATTATTTCAGCCCCTGTATGATATTGATTTAAATTATATTTTAATTTAAATCAAAATCAAACAATCATTGTTAACCACATATTTTATGGGTCCCACAACTTTTTAACCACATATTTCAAAAAGAAAATTATATCAAAATCTACAAAAAAATTTAATTTTAATCCCCACCAAACAGAGGCTCAATATGCGGGGTGGTGTTTTTCATTATTATTTTTGTAATTTAAATAAAATCAATCTATTTTTGTATTGGATAAAGATAAACCATATTTTTTAAAATAATTTAATTCGAGACGGTAGTTTAGTATTTTTTGATTAACTTTCCATACACATTGCATTATTTAATTGTTTGGCCATCAGCTAGATAATTAATTGCTTGTTATAGTGTTGTAAGACTCACAATAATCTTAAAACGAGACAAAATTAACATATGTGCAATGGATGTTAGAAATAACATTTATCACGTGTACAATCATGTAAATAATTTAAAATTAAATGCATTCTATTCATTCAAATTTGGACTATAATATAATTATTATGTCTTGAAAAAGAAAGTTAAGTACATTAACTTATCGATTGTCGAGAATGCATAAATATGACTTTATTACAAATCAAGAACTGAAATAAATAATAATAGGTGGACTCTAAATCCAATACATGCATCCATAGTTTGATAAAAATCAAACTTTTACAGCTTTCTTATATTAATTTAGCATAAATCAAATAATTCTTTTATGTTATATAATTTGAATTCCATTAGTAAACATGAATTAAAAATTATTCCCTGTGAAAAGACACCTTCAACTCACTTAATCTATTACTTATCAGTAATTATGTATATTTGCGGGATTTTACCGAGCATCAAACTAAAAGAGCACATGATAATATTCTATTAAAATAAAATTGGAGCGTGATTTATGTAGTTTATATACAGAAATTATCCTATATCATTGATGTCAAGCCTACAATGTTTGACAATTCAACGTTGAGTTGTCAAAAATTATAGGTCCACGTCATTTATGTTCATGAGCTTCTTGAATGCCTTGTTTGTAACAATTCTATGTACTCTCTTGATTTTTACGTTCTAATATTCACATTTGTACGTACTTTACTTTTTAAATTTGATTTGGCATATTTATATTAAAATAGATCGTATAAGAATTTTGTTACGTCAAAATAATAATTTTATAATGTATTTTGAAGTTGCCATTCACAATAAAGAAGAGATAAAAATTCAATTTTATGGTTTTAAATATGCAAGTTATTTTTCACATGCAACAAATTTGTAGTAGTGGTAGAATTGAATAATTTTTTAACACGTTTACTTGTTGTCAATTCAATTCAACTTTGATAATTTGATATTTTTAGTTCTTCATCCTTAAGGTATATTCTTTTCTGTTATCTCAAAAAAGACATGTTATCTCCCACATTGCAGTGTCAATTTCTGGTGAAGGAGAAAAATATTACTTGCGATTACAATTGAACCAAGCAAAAGGACCTACCTCTTTTGAGTTCTTGCTAATAGTTAATAGAGTAGAGCATTCATAATTTAAGGAGGCAGCATAAAAAATAGGTCTTTTGGAATCTAATCATAGCAATACTAAATGTTTGGACGAAGTAGTCACATCTAAAATACCTTTCGAATTTTGAAGACTTTTTGCCACATTATTGGTCCAATATGAACCTACTGAAATAAGAAAATTGTGAACGTATATTTTGAAGACTTAACACAAGATTACAAAAGAAATTTCGAAAAATATTAGAATATTACATGCATGTGCTTTGCAAAGATATACAGTTTTCCTCCAATATATGGAAAAGACTATTAATGCATATGACTTGTTGCAACTTATTGATACCTTCGGAGGTAGCAATGAACCCAATGCAAAGGAAATTTTAGATGAGCGCTATGTCGAAGTTCTGAATGTTGATATTCATGAAGCATCATATCTAAATCCAAATCAAAAATATGATTTTGAGGTTATACTCGAAATAATGAACAGTGAAAATGGGGATGTGTTTTTTGTAGATGGATTGGCTGTACAAGATCTTAAAGAATTCAACATTGGAATCGAAAATCAAGATTTATTGCATTATTTCAGCCTCTGTATGATATTGATTTAAATTAGATTTTACCGAGCATCAAACTATCCAAATACTACATTCTGTCTGCACAAATTAAATTATAAAATTTATTGGATTCTCTAATCCACCTAATATTTTTAATGTAGAGAATATGAGATTACAGAAAATAAAAGAGCATATGATAATATTCTGTTAAAATAAAATTGGAGCGTGATTTATGTAGTTTATATACAGAAATGATCCCATATTAATGATGTCAAGCCTACAATTTTTGACAATTCAACGTTGAGTTGCCAAAAATTATAGGTCCACGTCATTGGTGGGCAAAATAATTCTTACCAGCCATGGGTAGGAGATCAATTATATATTTATATAATATAAAATATTCGTATTCTGGATAGTCGGCCGTTCAAACTAGGAAAATGAAAATTAGAAGAAAGAAACTAATTGGGAAGAATGTGATTTTCTTGACTCAAAGTAAACCTATATTAGCAACATAGAACAAATTTGTATTGTTTAATAGTGAAAGATATACGTAAATGAAAAGTTGGCTATATTGACAAATTCGGATGGGCTCAAATTTGCAATCAATTGAGATGGACTTCTTTTGGTCTCACAATTTTTCTTCCAAGTCAATTTTATGAAAATGAAATTGGTATCTCGTCAATATTTTTATCTGAAATAGTATTGTAATCCTGCAAAATAACTCTAGTGCTCTTTTTAAAAGAAGTTGGCGAGGAAGATCATAGTGTCCAGTGGGCTGCAAACTATCGAAACTTTATCTATTTTGACGAGTATATCTAGATGGTAAATGACATTATTTATGAATTGAAAAGTAGTGGACAAAATTCGTTTTCTTAATCCAAAAGTATCATACAGGATAAATTTCCTATTTTCCGAAGAGGCTTTCAGTAGTTCCTAAATCAACTAAAATTTGAGCAAGCCAATTGGTAAATAACTAACTTAAATATGTAATTTCATATTAATGGTTTTTTTTTACTATTTGAGCTTTCTTTTAATTTTTTTGCTTCACCATATACCCTTATACGTAATCAATTACTATTATTTCGTTTTTTTGGGAAATTTCTTCACCATGCAACATTAATTTTAATATGATTGTGATATTGTATTCCATTTTATTGAATTTTTTTTACAGTACATACAATGTACAGAGGTGACTTAATGCATGGAACTATTATACATCATCGACTTCTACATGATAAATAGTACAAAGTCACCCATATCAGTTGATGTACATTATTTTTTGTTACTAAAATAATTGACATATGCACCGTTTCATCTTTAATTGTTGGCAGAGTAGACGAGTTGTCCTCACTCGAGCAATTTATCTCGATTGCAACATGATCACAATTCCACGGTGAAGAAATCGTGTTTTCTGTTGCTTCTCTAGTGTTACCGTTGAATTTACCTTTTTGAAATGTGCCTTTTCAGATAGGTCATGAAAGGATTCCGAAATTTTCTCGACACATTTAGTAATGTCTATTAGTTTTGATACGATGACGAGTGTGGGCATGATTTCTCGAAGGTCTTCTATGGCTAGTGACGAAGAGCTTTCGATAATGCTTTTGAGTTCATTAGCGGTTGCTTTGGAATTTTTTAAGTGGGTTTCAACGTCATATGGATGTACCATGTTCTTAATTGCAGCTGCTGAATCTTTTAGAGCCTTGCTAGCTTCTAAGCTTATGGTTATGCATGGTTGATGAATCTTTCTACAAAACTTTGATGAAACATGCAAGTGAAAATAAGTATGTTTTTGGAATTACAACAATTACAACACATTGTTTCAAATAAATTTGGAGTGAACTAATTGATTTCACATTTACTACATGAGTCCTCGAATCTATGTAGCCATTAAGTGCCTCAATATGATGTGCACATTCTTTAGCAAGTTCACCAAATCTTCAAATATTGTTTCCATGGATGATGAAACATAAAGCGACCATCACCAGGCTCCCACCCAGCAAAATTGTCCTGAAAATAAATAAAGCATTGATCTATAATGAAAATTTATCCTTCATGGCATCGACTATAATTTCAAACAAACAAGTCTAAGCTACTTTGATTTAAGTTGTTGAATTCTTACCGAGGATTCTTCAGTGGCCTTTGCTTCTAGCACGCTTTTATATCCTTGAAGAAAAGACTTGTCATTTTTGGAGCCAACTACACTACCTTCATCTGCAGGAAAGCTAAAAAATTCATCTCCGAAACCTGAAAATTAGTTTTTTTAGCAAGGTTTGTTAGGCACGTATATTCTGTATATGAAAGTACCACATTTTTACGTTTTATGGGCATGCAGCTTTTCTCAATTCACAAGTTCTTCTAAGAAGCTTGCCAGTTTTTCAGCCAGATTATGCAAATCTTGACCCGCCCAAACTGGACATATGAATGTGGAGATTGCAACGCAGGTTTTGGCGCCAATGAGAAGTGTGGACATCCTTTGGTGAGGAAGAAGTTTCCAAGACTCGACTTATGACTATTATAAAAGAGTCGTCGTTTGTCTATGCGACAGTGATACGACGAAATTATAAAATTTAGTGACCTTATTACCGTACAGATTGTCAATCTGTACGGTAATAAGGTCACTGAATTCAGCCATATCTCAATCTTATCCATATTTAAGTATACAATCTATCCTACTAATATAGTAATATTCACACACAAACTCAAACTCATATACACTCATTTGGTGTTGTATTATTCTCAATTTGAAATGAGAGTTATGAAAGTAGAAATAGTAGCAATACTTTCTTCGACGACATCATATAGCTCACCAAAAATGGGGTTAAAATACCCCAGTCGTCTCCCGAGTCGGCTTTCGAGAGATTGCACCGTCGAGAAAGGCCTAAGCGGAAGGCGTGAACCATCAATGTCCAAATGTTTTTAAAGATCCGATGATGAAAACGGAGAGACTCCGACAGCGTATGGATGGAACGACACGGAAATGGTGTTCAAATACTTGGATGAAAACGACGTTGGTAAAATCTTACAGAAAGAGCGAGCGGGAGTGCGTGAGGGCTAGGCTATAGGGAACTATTGATTTTTGTGTGTGTGGGTGCACGTAGTTGTTGGGGATTGAACTAGCATTTTTCATATTTTATTTAGCCAGTTTGGCTCCATTATTCCAAATTATAATGAAATGAATTTTAACTTTTAAAAGAATGTGTGATTAAAAAAGATTTTTAACATATTTTGATAAAAATTAACGAAATATATAATTGAAAAATTTTAGATCCAATAAAATATGTAATTAAAATTAATTGTTGATTTTGACATACGTTAAAATTAAATTTTAATTTCTATTAAATAGGGGCTTCATAAGTTAAAATTTTCTAAATGAAATGGGATTTATGACGGGGTCTGATATCATCAGCTATATATGACATGGAAAGCACACTAATTAATTTTAGTGGAATAATCAGTATTTAATCTGATCTAAACATATTCCAAGAATTAAAATAGTAAATAATAGATTAGTTGAAAGGTTGATTCGTGTTTAGTTTAGTTTAGTTTGAGTGCATTATTAGCCTGATTTGATTTAGCTAAAAAAAATTGATAAACATTCAAATTAAGTTAAAAAATAATTTTAATCATACATTTCACAAAGCCCTCAAGTTTTCAAACACACATTTTTTCAATTTTTTTTTATCAAAATATACTAAAAATCTAATAAAATAAAAATCAAACGAGGGCTTAGAGTAAATGTTTTTTTACAGTTATTTGTAACAACATTAATGCTGCAGCTAGTTTTTTTTTATTTTAATTACTCCAAATTCTCGTATTCAGTCTTAGTTTTTTGTCTCAATTTAAAAAATAAAAAATGAACTTAGGTGATCTACATAGAACAGACTTGCAAATTGGTTTGATCAATGTATTTATACACCTCGACTCGCCAAACCTCAGAAAAAATTATTTTTCTTCAATATGACATAAGTGAACTTGTTGATGTAACCTCGAAAAAATATAAGGTTGTTTTAAAAGTAAGTCTTTACACAAAATATAATAATTGTATGCCGAGAATTGATCTAATACAAATGAAGAATCTCAAAAAACAATCAATAAATTAATATTTACAAACTAGACCATAAATATTGCTGGTGAAGAAAATGGAATCGGTTGGTCTTGAGAAGATCCATGGGTGTGGTAGTTTGTAATGTCATAATTTGAGTGTTAAATGATTTAAGTAAAAATACAAATTTATGGTGAGACAAGATATGCAATTGTGGCAGAGTAAGGTGTTATAACAATGAAGGTATTATTACCTCTTTAGTACCATGTTGACAACAAGTTTCATTTTTCACTCCATTTCCAAAAAAAAAAAAAAGAGTTCTTCACCAAGATATCAAAAGCAGGTACTACTTATTCGGATATTGTCAGCAATTTCAAATAAACATATATGAGATAGATGCGTGAAAATATGTACGTTGTTCTTCATTTTCATGTATTTTGGAGATATCTCACGACACACGACACTATAACAAAAATGTGATTTTGCAACAAGATATTTTGCAATATACGAATAGTTTTCGCAATAAATGATTTAACGACACGTATTTCAAGTTTGTTACAAAGATTGATAAAAAAAAAGTACCAAAAACTATATGATGCCATTAAAAGTTGTTTTGAAATGTGAGAATGAGTAACAAATAATAAAGATAGTCTCAAAAAAATGAGAGAAACAAGGCACTAAAATATTTTTGGTGGAAAAGTTATGACGACAAAAGTGTTGATTTAACCTTCTTGCATGTTGCTGAAGCTATTAATATAACTTGAAGCTATTAGTGTAACTTGTTGCTGTTGCCAGTTCTTCATCGTAATGTTCGTTGCATGTTGAAAAATCTCGTAATCAAAAATTTATATCACAACCCATCTACTAGATCCGACCCGACCCAATTAATAAAAAAATGGAGCCTCTCAAATAGGGCAAGAAATATACGCTTTCAGCCGTCTTCCTCTTCCCCTCCTTCTCTTTCATTGAGACCCAGTTCTCTTTCTCACAATGGTTGCGGAAGGGAGGTATGAGCGCTTCTGCGACGGTGACAGTGGCATGGGGCTTAATCTGCAGTGGCGGTGAGGACTTGGCCGATTTATTCCGTACTGGACGTATCACAAGCAACATAAAATCCTTTGCCTGATTTATTCTTTTTCTGCCTGAAAACAGATCGGAGTATCTTATGAAAAGGCTGCGATATTTCGAAGTTTTTTTGTCCAAAATTTGTGGCGGCGGTTGAAGGTGGCGAACGGATAAATACGGCACCGAGAGTGTTCTTGAAGATATGGCGGAATCGAGTGGTTTTTCAAATGCTTTCCTGTCTAAGGAATCATACAGTGAGCTTCCACAATTCCAAATCGGAGGCCGATTGGTAATCTTTGATTGCTTTTCTTTCTGCCCTAACTCTTCTGTTTTCTGCATTTTTTCGTATTTTGGGGGTGACGGTCATTTCCAAATATCTCTCTTCGTCATAGTAAAAATCAAACAAAAGACATTTAAAGTTGTAAAAATGTATTCCTAAATTGCCCGAAGAGAGATAATTGGAAATATTGAAGAAGCTGTTGTGTGGATGATTTAGTTGACCATAATTGGAAAGTTCACTTGATTTATTTATAATCTGTCCTTATTGTCTCATCTTCAATAAGGTAATCTCTCTTCTCCACAATTGGAAAGTTTCCTTGTTGCCTCATCCTTAATGGTGTCTATATATAATCCAAGAACCATTAATTTCACAACTTCGAGTGGAATTTCTGTAGCCTGCCTATCCTTACAAATTGCATATTCTCATTTTCACTTGGCTTTTGTGGTTGCCATTCCTAATTCTTTATTCATGGAAATCCAAGAAGAATGTACACGATCGTGTAGTTGTATTAAGGCCAAGGTGGTGGAAATTGTGGGGAAAACCAAGAAAATTGGACAAGATGATCCGAGGAGAATTATACACTGTGCAAAAGTGGGATTAGCTCTCACATTAGTATCCTCCGTCTACTATTTCAGGCCTCTCTATAATTGCTTTGGACAAGCTGGAATGTTTGCAGCTTTAACAGTAATGGATGTTTTCGAATACACAGTTGGTAAGTCTATAGCGTAATTGACAATGAGTTATTATAGTTATGTAAATATTAACCAATTTTGCCCTATCATTTTTTTCTTCAGGCGGAACCCTATCAAAGTGCCTTAACAGAGGTTTTGAAACATTGCTAGCGAGTGCTTTAGGGCTTGGAGTTGCATACTTGGCCACCCTCTGTGGAGAGAAAGGAGAGCATGTTCTTCTTGGCATTCTAATGTTCATTTTAGGTAAACTTTTACAAAAAAACCCTTCAAAACCCAATATTTCTGTAATCTTGACTGCAACAAAAATAGATTAATCAGATTTAAGATTGAAGTAATAAATGTATTCTACTTCTGTCTTCAAAATCTCTAAATGCAGCGGCAGCAACAACGTTTACGAGGTTTTTTCCAAATATCGAGAGGAGGTTTGATTATGGAGTCGTGATCATCCTCACCATCACACTGCTGGCTATATCGGGCCATCGAGTAGACCAAATTATCCAGCTTGCTCACCAAAGGCTGTTCACACTTCTCATTGGTGCCACAACCTGCGCAATCTCCACATTCATATGTCCAGTTTGGGCGGGTCAAGATTTGCATAATCTGGCTGCTGAAAATTTAGAAAAACTGGCAAGCTTCTTAGAAGGTACGTGGACAAAAAAATGTCGTGGTACTTGTGAATTGAGAAAAGCTGCATACCCATAAAACATAAAAATGTGGTACTTTCATATACAGAATATACGTGCCTAACAAAGCTTGCTAAAAAAACTAATTTTCAGGTTTTGGAGATGAATTTTTTTGTTTTCCTGGAGATGAAGGTAGTGAAGTTGGCTCCAAAAATGACAAGTCTTTTCTTCAAGGATATAAAAGCGTGCTAGAAGCAAAGGCCACTGAAGAATCCTCGGTAAGTATTCAACGACTTAAACTCTCATAGTTCAAAGTAGCTTAGAGTTGTTTGTTTAAAATTACAGTCGATGCCATGAAGGTAAACTTTCATTACACATCAATGCTTTATTTATTTTCAGGACAGTTTTGCTGGGTGGGAGCCTGGTCATGGTTGCTTTAAGTTTCATCATCCATGGAAACAATACTTGAAGATTGATGACCTTGCTAAAGAATGTGCCCGTCATATTGAAACACTTAGTGGCTATATAGATACAAGGACTCAGGTATTAAATGTGCAATCAATTAGTCCACTCCAAATTTGTTTGAAACAATGTGTTGTAATTGTTGTAATTCTACAAACTTACTTATTTTCACTTGCAGGTTTCATCAAAGTTTTGTAGAAAGATTCATCAACCATGCATAACCATAAGCTTAGAATCTGGCAAGGCTCTAAAAGATCTAGCAGCTGCAATTAAGAACATGGTACATCCATGTGATGTTGAAACCCACTTAAAAAATTCAAAAGCAGCAGCTAATGAACTCCAAAGCATTATCGAAAGCTCTTCGTCACTAGCCATAGAAGACCTTCGAGAAATCATGCCCACACTCGTCATCGTATCAAAACTTATAGACATAATTAAGTGTGTCGAGAAAATATCAGAATCCATTCATGACCTATCTGAAAAGGCACATTTCAAAAAGGCAAATGTAGTGGTAACACCAGAGAAACAACAGAAAACACAATTGCTTCACCGTGGAATTGTGAACCCTATTAATGATGCTAATTGTGATCATGTTGCAATCGAGATAAATTGCTCAAGTGAGGACAACTCCTCTACGCCGCCAACAAATAAAGATGAAATTGTGTATATGTCAATTATTTTAGTAACAAAAAATAATGTACATCAAATCATATGCGGGACTTTGTACTATTTATCATGTAGAAGTCGATTATGTATAATAGTTCCATGTATTAAATCGCCTTTGTACGTTGTATGTGCTGTAAAGAAATTTCAATAAAATGGAATGCGATATCACAATCGTACTGAAATTAAAGTTGCATGGTGAAGAAATTCCCAACAAACGAAATAATAGTAATTGATTACGTGTAAGTGTATATGGTGAAGCAAAATAACACACTAAAAGAAAGCTCAAATAGTAAAAAACCATTAATATGAGATTACATATTTAAGTTAGTCATTTACTAATTGACTTGTTCAAATTTTAGTGCATTGTTTGTTTGATTTAGGAACTATTGAAAGCCTAAAATAAGAAATTTATCCTATATAATACTTTTGGAGTAAGAATGACTTTTGTCCACTACTTTTCAATTTGTAAATAATGTCATTTACCATCTAGATATACTCTTCAACATAGATAAAGTTTCGATAGTTTGTAGCACATTGGACACTATGATCATTCTCGTCAACTTCTTTTAAAAGGAGCATTACAATTATTTTGTCGGATTACAATACTATTTATGTTAAAAATATTGACGAGATACCAATTTCATTTTCATAAAATTGACTTGGAAGAAAAATTGGTCCTGAAAGTAATCAAATGAGACGAAAAGAAGTCCATCTCAACTAATTGCAAATTTGAGCCCATCTGAATTTGTCAATATAGCTAACTTTTCATTTACGTATATCTTTGACTATTAAACTATAAAAATTTGTTATATGTTGCTAATCTGGGTTTACTTGGAGTTGACCTAGCTAGTGGGTCAAGAAAATCACGTTCTTCCCAATTTGTTTCTTTCTTCTAATTTTCCTTTTCCTAGTTTGAACGGCCGGCTATCCAAAATACTAATATTTTATATTATATACACAACATAAATTACGCTCTAATTTTATTTTAATACAATATTAACATATGCTTTTTTATTTTCTGCAATCTCATATTTTCTACGTTAAAATATTAGATGGATTAGACAAGATAACCAATAATTTTTATAATTTTGTGCAGTCGGGAACATAGTAGTTGGATAATTTGACGAACAAAATTTATAATGTCTCATTATTTTCTTGATTATATAACATTATAACATCTAATTAAGAGGTTATTTTACTAATAACATCAAATGATACTAAATATATTATTATGTAGGGTTGATTATAAAATGGGAAGGACTGAGGAGGCAACGATTTCTTGTAACTTGTCAAAAACTCATTTAAATATTTAAAAGCTTATTTATTATGCATCAATTTGAAGTTTGAAGAGTCGAAAACTCGACGCCAACTGCCTCATTTACACCCTTAAATAAACTTAATCTAGTGTTACAAAAAAAAAAATACTTGGCTAAAAGAGGGAAAAGAAAACAAGACAAAAAAACCAAATCCTTATTTTATTTTAATTCTTTTAATTAATTTTTTTATTTGGACAATATTTGACAACAATTAATCATAGTATAGGACAGATGATTTGGTAGAGGTGAGTAGTAGTTATGTTCTTATATTAATTGAAATTGGAATTAAATTGAAATCTTGTGATTGTCTGTTTTAAGAAAGACCAATCCATTTTCCCCAAGAAATTCCCATCTAGAACATGTTAAAATTTTGAAACCCTTTTCTTACATCACAAAGCACTAATTCACATTTTCCATCATTATATAGATTACTAATTAATGAATTGTTTTGTCTTTCTTATACTCTCTGTTAACTACTTCAAACCCTTCTTGTCTTTCCCGCAAGTCAAGGTAACATAGAAAATTACGACATTTGTTTTGTTTTCCTTGAAAATTTTAAATTGTTATATTGTTAGCACTTATCGACAGAAGTTTTCATTTCTAATCACACCAATATGTTGATAAGTTTTTTTCTAACGATGAAGTACACGACACCATTTTGTTAGTAGTATTAGTATGCCACGGAATGAAAAGAACGGCAAATATATTTGGCCCCGGTTTGATCCACATTATTTTTTTCATTCTCATTCTTCTACTTATTTTTAACCATACATTCTTTAATAAAATAATATTTTTCATTACATCAATAACTTTTTCTTCTTTTTCAACCGCTCATTCTCCATCAATCTACTATTCTATAATACATTCTTCCAAAATAATGTGGCTCAAACACATCCTTACTGAATGCAAAATGTTGTAGAATATCAAATATATACAATGTTCAACAAGAAGTAGCAATTCACTCTCAAAGAAAGATTTGGAACTGTAAACCCTCGACTTGCTAATGACGTAAAATTCTACCGCTAATGTCGCATTTTTTTGGTAGTGTACTTTCTAATGAATGGAAGTATATATACATATATATATATAAGCAAATAAATGTTTATCCTTTGTAAAATCGCAGCAGACAAGAAGTTTGATATGCCGACAGCTAAAATCAAAATATATCTTCAGTCTTGATGTATAATACAGAATGTAGCAATGAATGTATAAAATTCTCCACTTTCCACATTAATTAATAAATATTTTTTTTTCTAATTAAGTTTACCAGCCAATTAAGACTAAAAACCCACCCTTAAAATACTACTCTTGGCCTGCATGAGAGAGACTATTCTCATATTATTAAATTAGTTCAAATCTAAGGCGATTTGACCTAGTAATTAATGTCAACAGTACAGAGATACAAAATAATTAAGCAAACATGTTAAGATATTTACATTTCCTTTTATTTAATTTTTTTGGGAAATAATTTTTCTCAATGAGCATTGCATTTACAAGAAAATGTGATAAATATCAAACCACTAATTAATCTTAACATTGTTAATATATTTGTGCAAAAAGAAAGCTATTTTAGAAACCTTATTTACTAGAATACGCGAAATAGACTTATTCCCTTGCAAAAAGAATCAATATTGTTAGTCGTCACCATCTAATGCACTAGATGTATTATATATATACCTGGCACGCATGAACACATAAAAGTTATTATTCTCACATCACCTCGAAAAAGACATTACTACATTTTTATGACTTTAAAAGAAAATTTTAACAAGCAAACTAACAAGAGAAGGTGAAAGGGGGGGTTTGCAGACGATATAAATTAATTATACTGTATTGATTTTGATGCTTCTGAGATCACACCTTTGCTCATCATAACCTGAATTACTATTATTTTTATCAAAAATTTCTTCAATCAAGCCATCACGATAAAATTAAATTAATTAAAATTAAATGATCTGATGGTGATTGTGATTAGAATAAGGATGGTGTATATACAAATAAATCTGATGCAAGAAACTCTCTGCATAGTATGAAACGACAAGTACAAACTACAAAATCAGAAATTTTTTGCTATTTTTTCATTTCATGCAGGAAGCTTCCTGGTTTTTGCTTGAGCAATAAAAAATTAACATCCCAAAAATTTAGTTCTCATAAGTCATTTTCTGTTTATAATTTTCTTTTTTCTATTATTTCTTTCAATGATAATTAGATTGTCGGTACGTAGTCATTTATACACTTCAGAAAACTGAAAACATGACAACAACTAAACTTTCATGGTAAACTCCATCGTACATTATTAAATGCTTTGAGAATTTGTAAATATTTTGTGTATATGAATTAAAAAGAGAAACCTCATTTTATAAGGTTAAAACAAAGGAAGCAAGATTGATTTTATACTATTTATGCAATTACAAAATTAAAAAAAAAATAAATTAATAATCATAGAACATCACAATATCACAGAAAACAAAAAAGAAATCTGTTAAATTTTCCTGTACTCACAAACTTTTTCAACAAAAAAAAAAATATATATTTCCGTATCTAAAACAAATACCCTAGCCGATGCTCACTTGGATAGCTCAATCGTTAGCAAAATTGGTCGATAAAACTGTCAGTCACTAATTGTCACAAGGGGCTAGGGCAACATATATTGGCCATAAGACAAACCTAGACTAAACCTTGGACTTTATCTACAGGAAAAGTAAACATAAGTACGAGAAATAAAGCAATTAATACAATAAAATGATGTGCGTATGTCTTAATAAGGATCTAGCAGCCGGCCTGTAGGGGAATAAGTCTATCAACAAAAATCAAATCAGTACCCCAAATGTCTTCTTTCCCCACACCTTCAAACTGATCTCAAGTCAAATTGCTAAGCCCTTAAATTGTCTTTTCTATATATCTCCCTGGCTGTAATCCTCGAGCCCCTCTCCTTAATTCTGTATTTTAATCCAAGAAAACGATATATACCTTTCTTCTTCAAGATTTTCTAAGAAAAGGGTATTTTCCATGGAGTCGAATCATCAAGAAGAATCGATAAACTCGAGTGAAGAAGTTGAGCAATCGGAGCAAGACAAGAATGATCTAGGTGTAGGCCGGTTGTATGAGTGTGTGTTTTGCAAGAGAGGATTCAATACTGCACAGGCTTTGGGTGGCCATATGAATATCCATAGAAAAGATAGAGCTAGGAACAAACCTACTTCAACCAATTCCAATAGGCAAGAAGAAAATTACACAGTCCCAAGATTCCACCAGCAGATACTCTCCAGTTATCAACCAGTACAATATACTGCGTCTCATCACGATCAGGCATCATTAAATTATAGAACATATTTTCCAGCATCCACGTCTAGTGCTAGACCCTTGTATCAACAGGATTCTCATGATGATCGTTATCAACAACAAGCGAATCAATTTGGGGACGACTGGCGCATGAATTTGAGCTTAGAATTTGTGCCAACAGTTATGGAAAATTTGGAGAAGAAACAGGTCATAAGTCAAGAAGAGGAATTGGATCTGGAGCTTCGACTTGGATAGTACTGATGAACAGCTTTTAATAATATTCTCGTTTTTCATCGATCTCAGGTACTTACTTATGAAATTTAGAAGTTTCTATGCAAAAGTACCATTTGTTTATATAAAATGGTTACTTGTGCTCAAGAATTTCATAACTTGTGGTGAGCAATGAAGGAAGAATATGCTGTGCAGTGGGAGTTTCAAGGTTTCTTGCTGGAAAGAGCTTTTTATTGTAGCATGTTTAATGTTTTTATTTCAACTTATAAATCTTTAACCCTAATTTGATTAGGGTTCTATAATTTCCCTACTCTAATCGTGCCCACTTCTACTGATCTCCACTTTTTGCAGTTTAATTACCAGGCTTTATAGCTGGGTTTGGTGACTAAGATTTTATTTCTCTTGCACTGGAATCAAAATATTTTTTATTTTTTACTTGATCTGGTAATAACACCATTTGTTAGCAAAATGCCAAGGGATAAATTAAAAATAAAAAGAAAATTCAACAATTTGATGCCATTTTTATTCTTATAGCTTGATAAAAATTTGTATACTTGATCTGGTAACAACACCATTTGTTACTCGTATTTATGAACTAGATACCGGTATTAATTTTGTTGCTATAACTAACATTTTTACAGCGGTTTTTTGGAAAGGAAAGGAGGAAAGTAAGTAACTAAGATTTAACAGTGGTTTTTGATAGAAGCCAAGAAATAAATTGCTTGCCTACAAGCACGTTTGTTATGATATTGTTTTTGCACGGTACCTTATATTGCAGTTAAAGATTGCATTGAAGGGATAGTTTCATTAAAAGCATTGCCCCGTAAAGAGATCAAGATTTGTAGGCCTCTGGTTACAACACTTCCTATATTTGGTTCTGCTTGAAGTAAATATCAATCTCTTCCATGTTTTTAGCACGAATCTAGTACCACACACACCTCCAAGTGTGTGCTGCAATGGTAATTTCCTAAACCAGTGTTGGAACGGCTATTTCCTTTTTGAGTGTATTCTTGTCATTCTCATTCCCATCTTTTAACTTCTTTTTTCTTTACCCTTTTGGTTACTGGATAGGTAAAGTCTATTAGGTTTTCACCATATAATGTTAGAAATATTGTTCAAAATTGACAAAAAATGGATGTGGAATGAAAATCATTCTTGGAGGCCAGGCCGCCTAGGCCAAAATTGGATGTGGTTTGCATAGGCCAAGGCAAGGTTAAAATCTCCGTCATGAAGATAATTATGCGGTCGTATAGTGTTGAACTATGCGACTGCATAGAAGATCAATATAGTCGTTAGTGATCGTTTTGTTCAAAAATTTTGCGGCTTTTGGAGGGTTTTCGGCACCACTTCGCATAGTAATGTTTCTTGGTTATATATAGATGGTTTGTGATCATTAAAAATATTATTGAAAACATACAAAAACCATAGTCATATTCAAGAACAAAAAGATCATTCCAAAACAAAAAGAATTCACAATTTCTTCATCGTATTCAAACCCTTCTTTAGTATTCTTCAAGTTTTGGGATTACAATTTATGCTTGAGTGTTTAATCCTCGAGACTTGTTTAATCGTTCAAACCATTTGACGAAAAACTTTCAAGCATCATTTTCAATCCGTGAGGGAGCAAATATAATTTGAAGACAGTGATCACGCGTTGGAGCCTTCAAGTTTGATCCTGGTTTGTTCGTGTTTTGTTCATCTTGTTGCTAATTTTCTAGTACGTTTCTTCTTCAACTTCGGTGCATCTCCAACATATAATTCAAATGAGGAATGATTAAGGACGTAACAATTAATTTTAATCACGTATTTACTGGGGTTCACAACTTTTTAATCACACATTAAAATCTAATTTTGATACCCACAAAAGAGGGGCTTAATATTTTTCTTTAATACACCACTCCATGTATGGCTTTTTTTTTTCCTCGAATATGTAACAATGATAGTTGAAATCAAGACCATTATCTATTTTAAAATCTCATTGATTCATCAAAAGTGAAAAGAACTTCAAAAAGTTTAATATCACATTTAATTAATTTGAATTTAACCTTTATTTTATACCATACTTTAATTCATAATGTAAAACCATAAACAAGCGTACAAAGTTGGTGTGAGAATTGTTTTTAGTTTTTCTATTCAATCCATTCTACTTAACATATACCCGGGATTTCAAATTAAAGAATGAGAATCAAAATGACATTTGCTTATTTCGTACCATCCGATCTAGTGAACTCTTATTGAAGCTAGTGGAAAACTAAAAAGGACAATAAAAGGTAGGGTGATAGATATTTAAATAATTAAAAAAAAAATACTCACATGAAGCACCAGTGGTCTAGTGGTAGAATAGTACCCTGCCACGGTACAGACCCGGGTTCGATTCCCGGCTGGTGCATCTTTTAATTATTTTTCCTCATCTAATGAGGAACGGTCATAATAAAGTTTACAAGTCATTTTCATGTGTAATTGAAGGCAAAGAGGGAAGATTTCGCGAGACTCCACTGGAAAATAGGTTGATTATTCAAGTAATTCCGTCATTATTATAAATCCTTCACTTTCATCACATTGATGTGGATTGGCGCACGAAATAGCAATAGAAAACCCTCTAATATACATTTCGATCTGCTGTTTACATTTTTTTTATTTCAACTTTATCAACACAATCGTGATATACCATGCTTGGCAAAATCACAGTCTGCTTATATACATATAACTCTTGTACAATTTTCTTAAACAATCGGTACATTACAATCGTATAGTTGGTACTCTTTTACCTCCGAAAGATGGAGGATTCCTTAACAATTATACCTAATACGCCATTTTGAAATTTTTATCTAACAGAAAAATAAAATAGAAAAATAGAAAACGGGGCATGTTTAGTTCCAGCATTTTCGATTATGCATTTAATATGTACCATTACATAGATTTTTCTCCGTTCCAAAAGACAATACGAAATCTATAAACACGAACACACGCACAAACAAGCATGAAGCATCAGATAGGTTCTGGACCTTTAGCACTGAAAAGTTTCAATGACTCTACCAAGCTCAGAGCTATTACCACAAAGACACTAATCACCAATTCAGTAGAAACTGCTTCTTGGAACAAATCCATCCATTCTTAAGCTTCACCAAATTACTAGCTGCAGATAGGCCTTCTTCCATTTTCTTTTACTTGCTGCAGAATAGGAACAACCGGTAAAGCCTTGTCAACTGGCATCATATTTGTCAAAGATTTATTAAAAATGTCACAATTTCTGTCCATCCAAGTGTATGTTGCATCAAAACATCTTTATAAGCACATGAAGTCTATGACATCTCACAGCCATGTAATGACATTGACCGAGTAATACAGCAGGTAGTGCATCCTCTACACAAGTTCACTGATTCTCAAATTTATGCAATCACTTACCTTATAAGGTAATATACGACAAGGAAAATAACCACAAAAGATGCCACGAGTGTAAACATCCTGCGGCTTGATTTGGTTTCAAACACCTGAGGCAAGTACGAACTCGTTTGTGGAAAAGTAAAATATCCAAGCAAAAGAGAGTAGAATAATATAGTAGAGGTCATAAATACCATCTTAAATTTATCCATGGTTCCGGATAGAACTCCTCTTGAACTATCCATGTCATTACCCTGCGAGCAAAATGTTAGGAGAGAAAATGCTTGACATAAGACTAATAATACACATTCAGTATGCGGGATATATTACAATAATGTACACACCATTCGGTCCAGCATTCGGTTATGAGTCTCAACCTCCTCGTGTACATCACCTGACAGCTGTTGATGCAATCATGCAAAGCATAGTTAGGACACAAGTAGGAAAATCCATACAATATATGAGAAATTAAATAATGCTCCTTTTTCATTTATAACAGTTTGAACTTATTTCAAGGCGTACACATGGGAGAATACATACCAACAGTTTTTTTAGTCAAAACCTAAGTGCATATAATTTGAATTACATTAGACTTCTGCCAAATCCTACGAAGCTATAAATATGAAAATATACCTATCAAAATGCATTCTTGGGATGTTATAAGAGGATACACATAAGGCCATCAAACAAATGAAACTTCCACGCATTACAGCAAAGCTATCATTCACTCTCATCCCAGTTGAGTAAAATTGCTTATAGTTGAGGGAAATACAAATATTTGGAAGAGACTTTAGTAGGCATTCTCCATCAACCTATGTAAAAACTTAACTCCTCTTCTGTTCTTTAAACTTTTCTCATGAACGAATAATTGTATAATCTGACACGATACCTCAACCACCAGTTACAGGAACCCAATCAACTCTCTCTATATCCTCTTAACAAAACTGAAAGATGACATGAAAAACTATATACTTGTTAATCTCAAAAAAAATAAAAATAAATAATAATAATAATAAAGAAAGGAAAATGTAACAACCATACAAATAAAGCCACAATTAGTTATAAGTATAACCTCCTACAAATTCAAACTCACTCTTTTCAGCATATTCACTCGATCTTGCAATCCATCAACTGCCCTATCATTCTCTTGCTCATCAATTTCATGAGAGGAATAAGAAGATGAAGCCCTTATACCACCTTCCTCTATACCATCAAACAGAGCAACTCTAGCATTGCGGTCCCTGAATTCAAGAACATTGTGAGTGGCACAACAGGGAGAGACCAAGAGATAGTAATGCATATACGGATTTGATAGGATAAAAGTGAATTCAGAGAGAAAATATATATATATATATAGCTTTTCAAGAAATGACAGTTAATGAAGTTCAAGTCTCTCGGGCATTTGCATGTTAAGTAGCACTTAAAATGCCAACTTGCATAATTGTCAGGTAAAAGCGAGAATCTCAGATTTATTAAAATTTAAATACTCTTCCTCTTAAAATCAAGAAAAATGACTGCTAAAATCAAGATTACGATGATAAGTTTCAATTTTAGATTTTCAAAATCTGATGGAACACATTGTTAATATCTCCCCCATTTGAAATAAGTGAAAAATTCGGTCTTCTATGGTAGTCCTTTTTTCCAGTTACTTTGGTGGGCTGTAGGAAAAAGATTCACTATAGAGTTCTCCTCTCTTAGATCGAATGTATATATCTAAAGATGAGCTCAGATAAGGATAAGATTTTTAATTTACAACCAAAAGCAGATAGCTTTTCAAGTCTAGATATCATTCACTAGCTCAATTCTCCAGCATTGAACGTCACAAGAAACGGAAAAGTAGAATTCATAGGGCAAGCCAGCAGCAAGTACAATGAATACAAATAATCAACATAAAGCCAATATTTCACCAAAATTCATAAATAATTGAAAGTTCTAGTTTTGTACAATAAAGTAATTAAAAAGTTAGGGTCTAAATTGGCGCAGAACCCAAACAAAAAAAAAAAAGAGAGAGAGAGGAGAAAAGACCTTCTAGAATTCATGGCTATGACGATCGGGATATCTAAAGAATGTTCAGGGATGATAGAGAATCTTGCGGAGACTCACTTGTCGTAATTCTGCATATAGCAAATAAAAAAACAATTAGAATCCGCGTTAATCAATAACAGAACTGCTCGAATTTAAATAAAAATTCTCAAATTCTAGGGTTTTACAATCGACCAAGAAATGAAAATTAGACTGCAATTATTGCGAGAGAGAGACGGAATTGCTGTAACTCTAATAGAAAAAATTTCAGATCTAAAGAAATTAAGAGAGATCGTTACGCGTGGCGACAGAGGGAAGCAGCAGAACTGTAACTCAATTGAACAGCCTAGTGACTACACAAAGACGAAGTCTGTATATTTATAGTAGGAAAATTTGAATATTTAGTCCTTCACTTTTACGCCTAAGTGCAAAACCATCCCCTGACATTTTAATCTTGACCACAATCTTTAGCTATCGTGCAAAGTATATAAAGTATTGTCACGAGGATAAAATAAATATAACCTACATAATTTTATTTTATTTTCAAACACTCCACTCTTTGACCTTACACAAGTATCAGTGTTTGAAAACAGTATAAATTTGCACTTCCAATATAGAAATGTTACACTTGAAATGTGTTTGTAACATGCTTATGCAAGTATATTAATAAGTTGAAATACAATTATTGCTACATGAGACAACTAACATATTTACTGTTCACATAAGAAATCTATACGTCATCTAAGGAAGAAAACTAAGAGCTTGTTTGACAATTTTTTTTATAAATTATCATTAATTTGTGATTAAAATTGAAGTTTGATCAATTAAAAAGTTAATAAATCTTTAGCAAAGTTTTATATACAAACACTAAATTTTGTTATCAAAGCGGGGTTCATGATCATATACCAAGATAAAGTTGAATATTTTGTGGTGAGTTTAGATAAAAGAAAGTCGAGTGTCTAAAATGAAACTTTGCTTCAAATTGGGTGACCTCAAGTCTTGAGCAACTTAAGAAAAGAACAACACGCGCTTTTCGTCGGAGAGTGGCGAAAATTTCGCGTCAAAATTACGTCAACCATCTTCTACCAAAATACGCATAATAAGCCCTGACCTTCTGGAAATTGGAGGGAGCTAGGGTTTTACGTTTGTCAATTGAATTCCAGTTCCGGTTCCGTTTCTGCTCCTAATGGATTGTGCTGATTCCGGATGTTCGTTCCAAGTTTCGGCCGACACCGAGAAATTTCTTTGCGACCGTTTGTTGGATCAAAACCAACCGATTTCGGAGCGATTCAGAGTCCTCTTCTCTCTTCGCAACCTCCGTGGGCCTGGCCCTCGCAATGCCCTCGTTCAAGGTACCGTATTTATGCGCATGTGTTTATTGATTAGTTGTGTTTACATCGACATTTGTTATGTATATATCTGTTTTGTTAATTTGGGATAAATGTGTATTGTACTTTGAAGTAAGTTAAGTTGACTTACTTTAGGAAGACAGATGCATGGAAAAACTCAATTTTTTGTGCACTCTGTGCTTTCTTTTTATTATTATTTTTTTCTTATACTCTTGCTAGGTAAGTTTTGCATATGGCTGTAGTGGTGAATTTTTAGTTAGTTTTATTCTCGTTGATTTACAGAAGTCATTGCGTTATAGTTAAAATTTATATTTTTACACGAGGTAAAGTCTCTACTGTTTTTATCCTATTTTATTTGGAATTGATACTCTTAAGTCTGGCATGAGATTGTAGACTATCTCCTCTCCCCTTCTCCATTCTCTTTTCTTTTTGGGGCTGTGAGAGAAAGTTAATCAACACCTAGTATGACATGACACTTCTGGTAACTTCCCTAACAAGAAGGTTCATCCATGAATGGACTTCGCTCTAGAAGTTGTGTCGGATACTATTTAAAAGTGTTGTTTGGATATATCTCTGGTTGTGTTAGATGCTTATGATGAATTGAAACAGAAAAGACATTGGTGAAAATTGGCAGAGGCACTCATTTTCTTTTCTTACTTTTTTTCTAGGAAAATTACTTCCTATGGATTTTTATACTTTTTATTTGTCCCTCCAAACTGGTTCTTTCAATAAAACAACTAGATCTATCTTAGTGCAAGAGTTCAATAATTTGTTTTAAAAAAAAAAAAAATCATCTTTCAATAAAACAACTAGATCTATCTTAGTGCAATAGTTCGATAATTTGTACAAAAAAAAAAAAGTCATAGTTGTTCCGCTCATTTAAGCCATTAGAATTGATTTCAGAGCTTTTGAATCAGGCAGTAGGAGGTTGTATTGTTCTTATACTTTTAAGTGTTGATTTCAGAGGCTCTTTATCTTGTTGTGGAGTGGGGTTCTTTATTGCTACTTTCAGTACAGTTTTTTGTGATAAATATGTATCCCGATGATGTATGATAATATTACTACTTCAGCAACAAGGGATGCTTCGAACCTGCTGGCTCATGAGGCTGCATTTGCATTGGGTCAGATGCAAGATGCTGATTCTATTCCTGCTTTGGAAGCTGTTCTAAATGATCTTTCCTTGCATCCCATTGTTCGCCATGAGGTATAATGCTTTTGAATTTGGATTAAGGACATTTCACTATCACAGGATGTTGTTTTCTTAAGAGGATTTTGGTTATTTGTATGCACCCGCATATTCATAGGCTGCAGAAGCTCTTGGTGCAATTGGTTTAGAAAGTAATATTGGTCTTTTGAAGAATAGTTTGGCCTTGGATCCAGCTCAAGAAGTTCGGGAAACATGTGAACTAGCTTTGAGTCGAATTGAGGAGCTAAAGAACACCTCACCCACAAAATCATCACCTTTCTTGTCAGTCGACCCTGCTGCTCCTGCTTCTTGTTCTTCTGCGCAGGAATTGAGGTTCAGAATTCTTAATATAGATTGATAACATGCCTGTCTTCCAATTGGGTTTTCTTAATTTCTTAATTGTCATATTTCTTTTTTCAGGGAAGTTTTATTGAATGAATGCAATAGCATGTATGAGAGGTATGCAGCACTTTTTGCACTTCGAAACCTTGGAGGAGAGGAAGCTATATCTGCTATTATTGAATCCCTAGGTGCAAATAGTGCTCTTCTAAGGCATGAGGTCTGTTGTCATTTTCCTGCTTATTTTTGGGGATGTATGGGTTTATTTATTTATTTTCTATTTTATTGTAAGCCTTGTCTCAATGAAATATAGAAAATGAGGTGTTTTATATTTATCAATATCTCTACAAATTTTGCACAGTTATGGGTGCTAATTTATTTTCAAACTATAGTATACTGGGTGAAGTTATTTGATTTTATAATACTTCCAATATATAAATGAACTTTGTATACCTCCAAAAGATATAAAAATGGAAAGAAAGGATAATTAGTGAGCAGATTTTGTTGAAATGGTTACCTCTATCTAATATAAAATAAGGAGCTGACCCTCCACCAAAGCAGAAAAATACACAGACAAAGTAGTAATATAGTTTTAGAGATGATCCTGCCAAAGTAAGTTTTTAAGTTTGGTCAGCATACTCTGGTTATTACTCGATTGGCTGACTCTGTTATATTAATCTATAATTTTTATTGACCTTGTCCCTAGGTTGCCTATGTCTTGGGCCAGTTGCAGAACAAAAAGGCTTCAGATGCTCTATCCCAAATCCTTAGGGATGGTAGTGAACATCCGATGGTTAGACATGAAGCTGCTGAAGCTCTTGGTTCAATTGCTGGTTAGGCCTCTGCTCATGTTCTTGACTTACTCTTTTGGCTATTATTGCCCTTAGCCTCTGTTTCAACACAATTTAGTCAAAGTCAAGCATTAATTTCAATCACATTCTTAACTAGTAATTATTATTATCCACACATTTCATGGGAAGTATTACTCTTTGTAAACTATTTATACATGATTAGGATAAGGAAGAATAAGAACTGCTTAAATTATACATGTGAAGAAAAATGGATGAGCAACTGTTAATGCAGCAGCAGCATATGACATTAATTGAACTTTAAACACATTTTTTGCTGTATTTTTCCTGCTTGGGTTGGTTGAGCTTGGTGCTGTTTAAGGACCACACAATATTCATCAGTGTAAGTTGATAATGGCAATTGCACGAAAAATATTTGTTTCTGCGAGTATAATGACGGGGCCTGGGGCAGAAATAACTTGTATTTTGGGGGGAGTGTAATATGCCATAGTTTTATATTATAAATGAGATAGAAAATTTATAAGGTTTTATGTTCTTGATTGAATTAATTACGAACAATGAAAAAATTTCATCAAATTGATAAAGAAATTTAAAGGGACTATGGGATTTATACAATTTTAGATGAAAGCATTAAAGAGCTGTCAAAAGTTTTGATTCTTTGCTAATTGCTAACCTGTTAAACAACTTAAAATTGATGAACTATCTCTCGACAAATTCTGTGGTTTGTATATTTCATTTCCTTCTAAGAAGCGGATCGCACTAATGTTTTTAATTATTCATAGTGGACATAAAATATACAGTGTCTTGAAAGAGATGAGCGAGCAGATGCATAGAAACTGCATTGAAGACCCAACTTAGATGTTCTTTATGGTTTGCTGGAGTTTTTGGGTCTTGCTATAAATATATAATACATTATTTTTACACTAGTTTTTTCCCCCAAATACTACAGTTAAAACATTTTTTATGCGAATTCTTCCAGTATACAAACTATCATTCTGTTTTCTTCATTGTTATTCTTTACCTGTGCAATTATTACTTGAATAATATGTTCCGACAGACTTATATTGTTACATGTATCTAGAGTTTGTATAACCAGATTACCTGTTACCATTCTGTTTCAAATTCTTATGGATGTAAATCAATACAAAACACAAACTGTTTTTGACTGTACACATTAATTTACAATAAATATTTTTCCTTTTTGTTTGGCCATGACGCTTGTTTCATGCATCTTCTGCATTTTGCAGACGATCAATGTATCACACTGCTTGAGGAATTTGCTAAGGATCCTGAACCTATAGTCGCACAGAGCTGTGAAGTTGCTCTCAGTATGCTTGATTTCGAGAGATCGGGAAAGTCATTTGAGGTAAATCTAGAAGCAGCGAAAATCTCAAATGTAAATAGTTAGTATACTTTTCCGGAATGGTAGCTGAAGCTATGCTTTTGTGCAGTACCTCTTCATGCAGGTGCCTCAATTGCAGCAAGAGTCATAATAGGTCTTCTTTATTTAAAAAATAAAAATTAATCAATTTTGCATCTTTTGCTTGGAAGATCACAGCCTAAGATATCTATCATAATTGCCGATAAGCAGCCTTTGTCTTTTGTCAATTTAAGATAACCGGCACTGCCAGGCGAACAATTTTTCAGCAGCCATTAACTACGAATTCATGAGTGACATTTTTTTTAGCGATGAAAGGAATACTTATCATTCAAATGGCTTGTTTTATTAGTCATAAGTAGATGTTTAAACCAGCTATTAATTACATTTAATCGTTTGCTTTACATTTTCGTGAAGAATCATTACAGCTTGAAACTGTATCTTGGTGCTCGTACTTGAAGTTTATAACTGAAAGCAAACCTTGGAATATTATTCGTGTTTGTTGTTTGTTTACACTTCATCGTTCCAGTTCTGTGTACAAAATATGTTACAGAAATTATGTTTTAGCTTATTTTGTACCAAAGATAAAGCATTGCATTATTGAGGTTTGAACCTCCAATTAATGTGTATGTAGTGCAGAATATTTAATCAGTCTAGTATATTACGAACTTTTAACATTAAAAGAAACTTATTTTATATATTCCGTGCCCTTATCGTGTTTTTCGCCATTGTTCATTGTGTTGAGTGTTTTGATGGTTCATGGTCGCATTGATAATAACTATCTAGGGGAAGAAATGAATGGATTGGACAATCTATATGAGTCATGTTTGACACACATTCTTTTAAAATACATTATTTTATAACTCATTTTCAACCACACATTTTTCAATAAAAAAATATTTTTCAACACATTAGTAACTTTTTCCTTACTTTTTAACAATGTATTTTTTTATCTATCACTATTTAAAATACATTTTTTCCAATATTCATCACACACAATATAACTAAACCTTAATGTTTAGACTTTTAAATAATACTAGTGTACGCACGTGCGATGCACGTGTTAGAATGCTCTCATGGTATGTAAAAATGTTATAATTTCCCTATTATAGAGTTTAACATTTGACTTTAGCGGATTTTTATCCGAGCATCCGTGTTTGGCGTTAGTTTTGGAACATAGGGTGAGAAAATTGACAAATTAAGGAAGATATGGTAAATTTTGGTCGTATAAAGTGGTTTGTGCTTTTCTTATCTTTATCTCACGTGAAACGTAGTTTTATAACCTTGATCGGAGGTACAAGGATTGTATGCAATGTGCTCATTACTTTATATTGATGCCCCCATTCTAAATTATCGCCTGAACATTTTTATATACCTTTTTATTGTGAATTATTCAAATGATTTACATTGCATGGCCCAATGCTTAGTATTCTTGCGAACAACTTAGCTATCAGTGATGGACAGTGTTCTGAAACAGTCTTGGAAATATCAAAAATAGAATTCTTTTATGGTTGACAGAAGGTTTTGTTAATCATGGAACGGAGCACAACTATCCTCTTGCTGGGAAAAGGCAGTTATATGTATATGAAACCATGGACTTCTGGAAACAAATAAAAAATCCTGGGTGAGCCAAAGATGAAGCGATACTTCTTCCTTAACCACCTCATATGCGTCTGGAAATTTTCATGTCTCCGTGAGTGACGGAGGCATGGCGAGTGCCTCCGTGTGCAACGGAGACACAACCATCATTACATTTAATGCATCTCTTTCTTGGTCAAACACTTTCCACAAAAGTTCTATCTTTTTTGATGTAAATTATTTTATCAAGAGTGATCAGGGTTATTACTGTACTGATTCTTGCTTAATATGAAGCTTTTAGTACGTGTAATTGAAGCAAAAAAAAAAAAAAATTCCAGCAATGGACCCAAATGGGTTCAGCGATCTGTATGTGAAGCTGCAGTTGGGAAGCCAGAAGTTCAGGACTAAAGTTGTAAAGAAGTGCTTGAACCCATCATGGTGTGAGGAATTTACTTTCAAAGTTGATGACTTGAAAGAATTGATTGTAATTTCTATATTTGGTGAAGGTAAGTACTTAATGGATGATTTTATTGGGCATATCAAAGTGCCTATTATACGAGTTATTGAAACCAATGACAAATCCCTTGGCATTTCTTGGTACACATTGCAGCCTAGGAATAAGAAAGCCAAGAATGAGGATTGTGGTATGTTGTTCACTTTAGCTAATTGGAAGTCAATGAGTTGTTCTTGTTATATGTTAGCAGTAGTATTTTATGATAATATCAAATTAGTTTTGGATTGCTACTTTTCATTTGACTTTAGTTGGGAGGAAAGTAAACAACAAATTCTCATCATGGGTCATCTTGACAGCATAAATGCATAAATGTAGCCGAAAGAAGCGTCATGTCCAAGCATCTCAACATAAAGGAGACGTACAAGGTACTCTTTCAGCTTAAATTTTGGCATAGTCGGGTTTTTAAAGTCTCAATTTCTCGTAATAGTCTCCATGCCTCACGGAGGCAAACACTCTGCCTCCGTTTCTNGTCATCTTGACAGCATAAATGCATAAATGTAGCCGAAAGAAGCGTCATGTCCAAGCATCTCAACATAAAGGAGACGTACAAGGTACTCTTTCAGCTTAAATTTTGGCATAGTCGGGTTTTTAAAGTCTCAATTTCTCGTAATAGTCTCCATGCCTCACGGAGGCAAACACTCTGCCTCCGTTTCTCACGGAGGCACTCCGTGAGGTCCAATCAACTTGACCTTGTAAACAACCATGGCAGATGCTCTGAAACCTGACTTAGCTTTCAGGCCAAAGGTTTTGGAAATGCCCCTCACAGATCCTAAAGAGAATGGGCTCCTCAGAAAGGCACTTGTAATTCTAGCTCGTAGTGGCGCGCTTCTGAGCATGCA
>CAIGRP010075733.1:0-14462 GCA_903798385.1 Fraxinus cuspidata | reverse complement strand
CCTTGTCATTTTGTGACAAAAGGGGAAATAGATATTTTTGGATGTATTTTTGATATATATAAAAAAAAATTTGACTCAAGGGCATTTTGATTTGATTATTTCAGTCTGCTAACTTAAGTTTGATGTTTTAGTAGTATTAATGTGTTTTCATGGTATGTTTGGGTTGTATTGTTATTATGTCTTGATGTAGCATGCATATTAAAACTGAACAAGTCCAATTGATTCATCAATTGCCTAAATTATATTTGTTTTCCACACATTTTACACTGGTGTTAAGTTATTACTTTCAGGAAACATGTGTTGATTAGACTGTAGAATTATTCAAGTTAGACATTTTGTCATAAGTTTTGAGTCTGTACTTTATTTTTGATTACTACCTTGACTTAGTTAATAGTTGTGTCACAAAATACCAAATGGGGAGTTTGTTAAGTTTTAAGTGTTTTGTAATTGGCAATTCTGTAAACAAAAAGGACTGAGTTGTACCATATTTAAAGAGTCAAGGAGTAATGTGCAAATTATTGAAAATAGGGTTATTAGGTCTCGGATTCGAGAATGGAGGAAAAACGGCGTAGATTTTCGCTAGACTATCGCCAAGGTTTGGCTCGAGCTACAAAAGCAGAAATATCATTGCTGGACTGTCTTCCCTCCTTAGCTCGAGCGACATTCTGTCGCTCGACTATCGTTGAGCCCTCGCTCGAGCGACATAGTTGTCCGAAAAAAATTTATTTCGCGATTTAAAAGCTTTTTCACCGGCCCATTACTTTTCTAACCTACCTATAAATACCAAAGCACATCTGAATGTAAAAATTAAGGTTGAACATTGAGAGAGCTTGATTAGAGAGAGATTCATTCTATTTTATTCTTCAACCTTCATCTATTTTGATTGTTTTGGTAAGAAAAACATCGTTCCGATAATTCAAATACCAAACTGCATTTCCTCTACAACTTGTCAGAGTTTTTATCCTTCAACCTTCGTCTATTTTTATTGTTTTAGTGAGAAAAATATCGTTTCGATAATCCAAATATGAAACTGCATTTTCTCTACATCTGGTCAGAGTTCTGAAGATCGAGGGAAGTTGACTGGAGTTCCAATCTTTGAAGAACAACATGTTCTTCATTGATCCCGGGAGATAGATGATTCCACAAGGCTAGGAGTGATGCAGGGTAGCAGATTCCACGGAGAGATTAGGCAACAACAACTAAGTATTGGTGCAGGGGAGCACAGGATCCAGGGAGAGGTGTAAGGAGTGCAGTCGGGAGATCAGATAGTACGGGTCGTCTAGTCTGATAGACTGTAAGTTGTTAAAATCGTTTATAGTAGATTGACTGGCAAAGTGCCCGGAGTTTTCCCAGTTGGGTTTCTCCGTNCTGGTGTTGATTTACTGCTTTTACTTTGTTTATTGATTGATTATATAAACTACAGTATTTAATCTTAGGACTAAAATGACTTGCATGTTTAATCATCTAGAAAATAATTAAAAAGTGACTTGCTACTATTTAATTCGTTAGTAATTTTAAATTCCGCATTATACAACTATTCACCCCCTCTAGGTGTTGTTAAGGTCGAACTACGTGTTTTCCTGAATGCATATCCCAAATTTTAACAACATTATGAATAGGCAAAAAATAGAAGTAGATATAGTCAAGAGGAAGATCTAGATGTATATGGTCTTTTAAACAGGTTGAGTTGCCACAATTAAATATTTCTCTCTATTTCTCTGTCTCTCCTTTTACTCGCATATTTTTCTCTCCTATTATATATACTTTAGTGATAAATTTGAATTGTAGACAAAATTTATTAAAGATGAAATTTGAATGAGGTCATCTATTTATTATATCTTAGTGTCACATATAAGCCATCCAATTTAGACATCACCCAAATGACAACCCACGAACATATTAGAGATGCTCTAAGATTCCTTATTGTTTGCAAAAATTACAAAATTGAACAAAAATTAGTGTTTTCAATCTATTGCAATCTTTTGGAGGCAAGTACAAGTGGGCTGTAAATGCTTGTAATGATTTGATTTTTATGTAAAATTTTCATAGGAAAAGTTTGCATTAAATTTCTTTATTATCATAACAAAAGTTTGCATTAAATTTCTTTATTAATATTCGCCAGCGAGTTAATATACAAGTAAAAGATTTTTTTTATAGATTTCTTTCTGCAACTTTTATTTTGTTCCTCATTTCTTATCATATCTCTTCAACCATGAATCGAACCTAAAACATGCAAAAATACACACACTCAATATTAATACGATCCAGACGACATTCAAATTCACGAATCTGCGTCCCTAAATAAGCTTAAATTACAATTATCACGAAACTCTCAATATATTCTACTTATTCACAAGTTTTTGTTACATATATTCCTTAATAACCGTTTGTGAGTCAATTCATAACTCAAACGGCGTAATCCATGTGTTTTACTTAATATCACTTCAAAAATTTAAAATAAATCATTTTCCTACGCTTGATTAGGTATATCACGTGAACTTTAATAGTCTTTAATGTTGTGAATTTATATGTATTTGTAAGATTGAATTGGTTTTTGCTTACGGATCAAGCGTGGACTTTCTCTTTATAAATGAAAAAGTCATCACCTAATAATACTACCTTTACCCTATAAACAACTAAAAAGGCCCACAACACAAATATTAAAACAAGATTTCATCAAACGTCAATCGATCAAAAAATAAACTTGCAGAAAATTAAAAATTGAACACAAAGAAATATTTCATCCTAAACCCTGGAGGTTCGGAGACCACATCTAATGCCTATATCCCCCGTTGAGCATCCAAATAATGGATATCTGCTCGGATGCACTATTTAGCCCAAAAATGAAAACAAGATACAAAATGTTCTTCAAAACAAGAGAAAAGTACAAAACACTTATCTCTGTAACAACAAATTGCAGATCTATAAGAAATCACTCAAGAAACTCCACAATCGCCTACTAAAATCACGACTGAAAGAAAACCTTTATTCTCACAGCAATCACTCAGAAATACAAATTACAAAGGCTCACATGTATATTTATCTCAGTTTATAAGTTCATTAAGAGAGATGAAAAACACAAAGATCGAACCCTAATTTACAAGAATAAGACGTCTCTCAGAAAAACCCATAAGGTTTGAAGAATCTCGAAAGGCAGAAGAATGAAAGTTCCAGCAATATATATATATATATATCACAGTAATAAGGCAAGAATCCAAGGGCCAGAAATTGAACACGTGTTATCATCTCGTAAAAAACTTTTCCACTAATAAAAACGTATCAACAAAAGACGACTTTAAGCCAAATTTTCTGGGAGCTCATCATTGATCAGGATTCGAACCTCAACAATCTCCACCTTGCTACCAAATATTTGGGTTCAATAAGTGCAGCCAAGAGCAAACATCACCAAATGTTTTTTCATTTACTCCAAGTACCAGTTCAGCATCACAGAGTATCAATAGATAATAAACTTAAAACAGTTAAGAAACTTGTTTAAAGGTATTATTTTAGTTCTCATATCTGAGGGGTTAAATTGGGTAGGAATTTTACCAATCTTCAGAATTCCTTTAGATATAATATCTCTAATAAAGTGAAATTTAATGTCTATATGCTTTGTCCTAGCATGAAACATGGGATTTTTGCTTAAGTGTATGGCACTTTAATTATCAGAAAATAAAGTTGCATTTTTATCAACAAATCCAAGTTCATTCAACAATCTACTTAACCAAATGCCTTCTTTAATAGAATCAGAAGTAGCAATGTATTCAAATTCAGTTGAGGATAGAGGTACTACCTTTTCCAATTGTTATTTCTAGCTTATAGCAGTGTCACAGAGAGTAAAATAATAGGCTGAAGTAGACTTGTTATTATCTCTATCTCCAACAAAATCAAAATCAGTAAACCCTTTCAAAGTAATTCCCCTTTTATTCCTTTTAAACACACGACCTAAATTTTAAGTACCTTAAAAGCCATTTTAATACATTATGTGTTCTTCTCCTGGATTACTCATGAACCTACTAAGTATACTAATACTATGAGCTAGGTCAGGTCTTGTACAAACCATTAGATACATGACAGATCCAATTACATTTGCATATGGAATTTTGGACATTCTAGCAAATTTTTCATCAGTTTTAGGACAAAATTCAGATGAAAGTTTAAATTGATTTGAAAGAGGCAAAATAACATGTTTTCAATCCAACATATTAAACTTTTTCAGAAGTTTAACCATACAATCACGTTGATGCAAAAATAACATGTCTTTATCTTTATTTCTTAAAATCTGCTTACCAATGATCTTTTGGTAGCACCAAGATCCTTCCTATCAAATTCAGATTTCAACTTCTATGTGATATCATCAATTTTAGATTTATTACAGCTTGCAAATAACATATCATCAACATAAAGTACTAAGTATAAAGAACTTTTACCTCCTTTACCTTTATGATAGAGGCAAACATCATAACTACTTCTTTGGAAACCATGTTTCAAAACAAAAGTATCAAACCTTTTGTACCATTGCCTTGGGGATTGTTTCAAACCATAAAGTGATTCTTTAACAAACACAAAACATTTTCAGAATCACCTTTAATAAAACCAACATGTTGTTTCATATAGATTTTTTCATCTAAATCACCACAGAGAAAAGCAGTCTTAACATATAATTGGTCAAATTCCCATTTAAATTGAATAACAAGGGCAAGAATGCACCTAATAGTGGTATATTTAACTACATGGGAAAAATTTCAATATAATCAACACCTTCTTTGTGTGAACCCTTTAGATACTAGTCTAGCTTTATATCTAACATTTTTATTCTCCCATTCACCTTGTTTTATCTTATAAATCCACTTACAATCAATTAGCTTTTGGTCTCTAGGTCTTTTAACCAATTCTCAGATCTTATTTTTAAGAAAAGAACTCATTTTATCATCCATAGCAGCTTTCCAATGTTTAGAATCTTTATAATTAATGGCATCATCATATGAGTTAGGTTCAATTTCAAATTGATCTTGATAAGTAAATAATGAAACAAAATCATCACTATCAAACCTTGCAGAAGGCCTGATCTGCCTCATTTCTCTATCTCCTGTGAGTTGGTATTTATCAAGAGGTAGAGAAATAGGATCACGTTGGTCCTCTCTCAAGATTATTATCATTTTCAATAGAAGTTTCATTTTCATCAAGATCAGATTCATCAGCAGCAAGTACAGGTGTTTCTTTTTCACTTAAAGAAGACTCCACCTCAATTTGAACATCTTTTTAAGTCAAGTTATTTTCTTTCCCTTCCAAACATGGCATAATAAACTCATTAAAAATGACATCTCTCCTCACAATTACCCTATAGTCTTTTTCTTTTTCAACCCATAGTATATAGCCTTTAACATTTTCACCATAACCCAAGAAAACACATTTAAGTGATCTACGTTCCAATTTATCAATCTCTTGATGAGCATATGCAGAACAATCAAATATTTTCAAGTGAGAATAATTAATAGGATTTTTAAACAAAATAGTTTCAGGCACTTCAAAATTCAAGGCACTAGTAGGGGTACTATTTACAAGATGAGCAGCATTTTTTACAGCTTCACCCCAGAAAAGTTTAGGTAAACAAAAACTCAAAAGCATGCATTTACCTTGTTTAATAAAGTTATATTCATTCTTTCACCTATGTCATTTTGTTGAGGTGTATAAACAACAATTCTATATCTTAAAATGACATGTTCTTTGTAGAAATTATTAAATTCATAGTTGCAAAATTTCAAACTATTATCTGCTTTTAGAATTTTTATCTTATGATCAGTTTGGTTCTCAATTTATGTTTTCCAGTCTTTGAAAACAGAAAAAATTTCATATTTTGATTTTAATAAGAAAACCCATATTTTTCTAGAAAAATCATCAATGATCAAAAAATAATATCTAAAACCAGCCACGATAGACACAGAAGCAGGACCCCATAGATCAGCATGCAGATATTCAAGTATTTGTTTGGATTTATGAGTTCCAGGTAAGAAAGGTAACTTTATTTGCTTCCCAATAACACATTGTTCACAAAAACCAAAATCATCAAAGTTTTATTTTCCAAAAACTCCTTTATTTTGTAAAGACTTTAAACTTTTCTTGCTAATGTGACCAAGTTTTTCATGCTATAATTTCCTAAAGTAAAAGTTTCAGGTAAAGCACTTGCAATCAGACCAAGTAAAGGTTTAGTTTTTAAAAAATAAAGACCATGTCTCTTAGGGGTGCTAATAATCAAATTAGTGCCCCTAAGAATTTTAATATGTCATTGACCCAATTTTATGTCAAACTCAATATCATCCAACATGCCTAAAGGCACAAGATTTCTCTCTAATTCATGAACATATCTAGTTTCTTTTAGGAATAGCACATTGCCACTTTCAAGTATCAATTTAACAGTTCATATTCCACTAACTTTATAAGTCATGTTGTTTCCCATTATTACTTGTCCCCCAGTATTGTTTCAAAATCAAGAAAATAATTTTTGTTTGGGCACATATGAAAAGAACAGCCAGATTCAAGTATCCACTCATCAATTAACTTCTTTTCAATATTAGCAAGGACTAACCCATCTTTAAGCTTTTCTTTATTACAAATTAAGGCAGCATTCCCATCATCAAATTTCTTGTCTTTTGCTTCATTCTCCTTATAACAATCTTTAATAAAATGACCAATTTTCCATAATAATAGCATTTCTTACATTTTGCCTTATTTTTGGATTTATTTTTATCATTCCACTTGTTCCTATTTTCATTTAAGGACTTTGAGTGAAGATTATGTTTACCAAACACTTTCCCTTTTGCTAGCAGGTTATCCCCATTATGACTTTCTTTTTTATTCAGATTTAATTTTAAGGGCCTTATTTCTTAATGCACTAATGATTTCATCAGTGGTAATCTCAGCTCTACCATATCCTAGAGCAATCTTAATGTCTCTATATTTGTCACTAATGGAGTTTAACAGGACCAACTGATCTTTTGAAAGTTTTTATCACAGTTGGCTAAATATTGGGTCAGCTTAGTAAACATATTCAAATTTTCATCCAAATCAACAAAATGGTCCAGTTTAAAATAAAAGAATTGCTTTAGCAAATAGCATTTATTTGGAATAGTCTTAGTCACATATTTAGCATGTAGTTTAGTCCATAGTTTACAAGCAGTTTTGGTTTCACCAATAACCCACAACACACGATATTAAAACCAGATCTCACCAAACATCAATCGATTAGAAAATAAACTTGCAGAAAATTAAAGATTGAACACAAAGAATTATTTCGGCCTAAGCCTTGAAGGTTTGGCGACCACATTTAATGTCTACATCCCCCGTTGAACATCCAAATAATGGATATCTGCTTGGATGCACTATTTAGCCCAAAAATGGCAACAAGTTACAAACCGTTCTTCAATACAAGAGAAAAGTACATAACACTTCTCTCTTTAATAACAAACTGCAAATCTATAAAGAATCACTCAAGAAACTCCACAATCGCCTACTGAAATTCGCGACTGCAAGAAAACTCTTATTCTCATAGCAATCACTCAGAAATTCAGATTACAGAGGCTGAAAAATATATTGATCTCATTTTACAAGTTCATCACGAGAGATGAAAAATACAAAGATCAAACCATAATCTACAAAATAAGGTATCTCTCAGAAAAACCCAGAAGGATGGAATAATCTCGAAAGGCAAAAGAATGAAAGATCCAGCATGCACACACACACACGCACATATATCACAGTAATAAGGCAAGAATCCAAGGGCCAGAAATTAAACAATGTCATCATTTCGTAAAAAAAACGTTTCCACTGATAAAAGCATATCAGCAAAACACAATTTAAGCCAAATTTTCTAGGAGTACATCATTGATCAGGGTTCGAGCCTCTACAATAACTCAAAATAATATGTACTAAGAATAATTCAGGAAGCATGGTTAATAGAAAAGTTAGCATCCTTATGAATGAATATTGATCTTATGATATTAGTAAAGCAGTCATCCGCTGCCTATTGATAAATAATGTGTGTTTTGATCTCCATGTAAAGAGCAGGATTGAAGAAGTTGTTTGTGCATATAAAATATTAAGGTTTTAGTTAAATTTTTACATGCCTACAGTTGAATTTATTGAAAATTTTCTTTCTGGGCATTTGTTTTTCTTAATTACTAAGTTTTTTCCACTGGTAAGTTACTCTTTTCTTCATTTGTTTGTGGATTCTAAAGTGATATTGCGTGTTTGATGGATATTATTGAGAAAATAATGTATTTTGAATAGTGATATGATGGAAATATGTGGTTAAAAAGTAAAGAAAAGTTATTGATACGATGAAAAATATTATTTTAATGACAAATGTATGGTTGAAAATGAGTTATGAAAGAATGTGTCTCAAACATGGGCAATAAGTTATGCTCTAAAGTTGTAGCGTGACATATATACATGATCTTCTCTCGAAATTTTCTTTGATCATGTTTTAAATGCATTACTAACAAGACCAAGCTAAAAATTCAATAATATGTTTTTCTTTCTAAAGGGAAAATGGACTACTATGACAGGACTGTTTTTCTTGGAAAGCAACATGCAATATGCTGAAGCCCAAAGAAAAAGTTGCCCACAAGTTTGCCTCAAAGTTGGCCACATGACTTGTCCAAAATCTGGTCCTAGTAGGCTTCATCCAGGCTGCACAAACTGTTGCAAAGTAAAGAAGGGTTGCAAACTTTACAGATCTAATGGAAGCCTGATTTGTACTGGAAAGTAATTGAATATGGATAAACCTTAAATAAAATGTCATATGTTCATGCTATAAACAGACAAAATAAATAAATGAATCTCATATGTTTCTGAGAAATGAAATACAATTTTGAAGTTTAATTATATATCACATGGACGTTGTTTCTATGAAATTATCCTTTACCTAATTACTTCTCCAAGTTTATTGGGTGAGACTTAGTTGTATATTCTTATATTCATCTACTAGCCACCCACCACTCTGGACCTCGTGCGTAGTCAAACAATTGCTGTTGAAACCTTAAATACAATACTACATGATGAGGGAAACTATAATATTCAATCGAAATAAGAAATTATGCACCCATCGATCTCTTGAAGATAGAATTTGCCTCTGGCACATAGATGTATAAAGAAACTGGTATGAAGGGAAAATGTTGTAGTTTTGAATGAGCATAAATAATTTGAAATTTTTTTTGAACATCCATGCATGGGGCTTATGGCCTTTCTTATGGGCACACAAAGCGTGGGTGATGCATATAATATGTCATAAGTAGAAGCTTTTGACTTGAATCATGCTACAACGTCACAAAGGTTGCATAATACCACATGACATTCTATTATTGAACTGTTTAAAGCACACTCAACTTTTATATCCAATCATATCTTCCTAACACCCAATATGTCATGGCATCTGTCAACCAACATCTTTTTAGCAAAGTGGCTTTACCCGTCTTACTTGGGCTGTTGATGGAGGAGCAAAGGATGGGCCTTGTTTGGGTAGGGATAATTCTCATCATGATTGGGAAGGCTTGCATGTGACAGAAATTGATAGAGGGGCTGATTTTGTACTGAAGCAGCCTCTTGCCATGGAGTATCCATTAACACAACATTAGTGAACAAAGAGTTTTCCAGGGATTGGAAGGGGATAAGCACAAAACTGGAGCCATGGGAGTTCATGGTTTGCTACAGTATGCAAATTTTGTTCTGTCGATAAGACGGTCCCATATTACTTTAACGTAATTAATCAACCAACAGATTTTGAGTAGGTGTTTTGCAAGTTAATTCTGGGTATTTACTTTAACTTAACAATTTAGTTGGTACAAAGCACGGAAAATAAATATTTCTATGGGTATTTATTTCACAAACTAATTTTTACTAAATGGTCATAAAGAAAAAAAAGAAAAAAAAAAACCCTTTGTTGATAAATACAGAACGACTTTACCATTATAAATAGCTTATCATACCAAAATAACCTACTGGAAAAAAATAATAATATTAACACTGCATATAATTATGTAGCATTGACATCATTTTATATTTCTTCAAAAGTTTTAACTAGTGTTACTTTTATTTTTATTTTTTTCCAAAAACAATATTTTCTCTCTCTCCGTGTTACATCTACTTACATAATTAACTTTGTGACGTGTTTCTTGATTATATTATTACCATGACTCTTTTTTTCTTCATTCTCCAATTTTTTTTTTTTTTTGTGTGTATTTTCATTGAAATTACTTATATATTTTTTTCTCTATTATGAAGGTTCACTGTAGAAAAGAGAATAAACATCCAAAACAATTACCATAAATTTTATAAATGATTTTGTGGAACTTGTGTAAGTTGCAAAATGATATGAAGATTTTTGTGGTTTGACCCAAATTCTAGTGGGTATTGGACTGTAAATGAGAATGATCTTGAAGAGATCAAAATTATGGACTAGAGGAAAAAGTTGTCGCATTTTCGCTAGCTTGACGCTAGATGAACGCTTGAGCGAGTCCAGTAGAAAACAATCCGAGATTTAGTCGCTTGCATGGCGTTGCCCTGTCGCTCGAGCGACTAGGCTGTCGCTAGCCCGTCACTCGAGCTACAACTTTATCCGGCCCATGCCCATTTTCAATTTTGACTTGATTTTGGACTTTATTCTTCAACAACTTGTTCTCTAGAGTTTATATATATATGGCATGACTTGTATAGAATAATACAATAGAACATAATAGAGAGAGATTCATACAAAATCTTGAGGTTTTAAATTTCAATTGAGTGTACTGAAATCTTGTAAACACAATTGCTATTAATTATAGTGAATTTCTCCTCATCCGTCTGTGGTTTTTATCCTTATTGGGTTTCCACGTAAATCTTGGTGTTTATTTTCTTATCTATTTCATTATCGTCATTATCTTGCGATCCAAATTCATAACAAGTGGCATCAGAGCGAAGTTGATTATTCCGCATGGCGATAATGAAGTATGATATCTCATTGTTCGATAGAAACACGAGATTTACCTTATAGCAAGTGAAGATGCGAGTTATTCTAGTGTAGATGGATTTGGCGGAAGCATTGGTTGGCTTTGATAGGATGACTGCTACTTGGACGCAAGATGAAAAGTAGCGTAAGGATCGGAAAGCCCAATCTCAAATTCATCTATATCTTTCAAATCAAATTCTTAGGGATGTTCTAAAGGAGAGAAGTGTAGCTACGTTGTGGTTGAAGTTGGAGTAACTTTGCATGACAAAGAACTTGACCAGCAAGCTACACTTAAAACAGTGCTTATATTCTCACCGGATGTCTGAAGGTGAGTCATTGGATGATCACTTAACTATGTTCAAACAAATCGTGGCCTAATTGGATACATTGGAAGTAAAGTATGACGAAAAAGACTTGACGTTGATGTTGTTGTGTTCTCTGCCACCATCATATGTAACTTTTAAAGATACCATTCTTTATAGTCGAAATACTCTCACCGTGGAAGAGGTCTATGATACTTTATTATCTAAGGAGAAGATGAGGCATCTTACTTAAGGATCTGGGAATCATGCTGAAAGCCTGGTTGTGCATGAAAGAAATCAAGATAGAAATCTTGGCAAAAATAGGAGGGGCAGATCGAAATCTAGACACGTTGAGAATACATGTTACTATTGTAAGAAGAACGGACATATTAGAGCTGATTGTTATACCTTGAAGAACATAAATGAAGCCGCTGGTGCTACTGAGAAAGGAAAGCAACCTATTAATTTAGCGGAGGATGATGTTATGGAAGATGGGAAGAGTGAAGGAGAGCTTCTTGATTTTTCTAAGATGGATTCCAACCATATGAGGAATGAGTTTTTGACTCTTATTGTACTTATCATATGGGTCCCAATAGGGACTGATTTTCAATATATGAAGGAGTGTCGATAGGTGCAGTTACTATGGGAAACAACGCGCCTTGCAAAATTATCGGAGTTGGTTCAGTCAAATCAGAATGTTCAATAGAGTTATCAGAACACCTATAGATCTATAAGGCATGCTCCAAAATTGAAGCGAAATTTCATATTTCTGAGTGAGCTTAACTCAAAGGGTTATAGATACACTGGTGAAGGTGGAGTTTTGAAGGTGAGTGGGGTACTCTTGTTGTCATGAACGGACATAAAACCTCTACACAGTTGTACATTTTGCATGGTTCCACAGCAAATAGGGATGCAATAGGTTCTACTTCTTCTTTGACAGATGATGAAATTACAAAATTTTGGCATATGCGGCTTAGGCATATGAGTGAGAATGGCATGGGAAAGCTGAGTAGAAGGTGACTTCTTGATGGGCAGAAGACCAGTAAAATAATTTTTTGTGAACATTGTGTCTTTGGGAAACAGAAGAGAGTCAAATTCACGAAAGAAAGACATATCATGAAGAGAACACTTGAATATATCAATTCAGATCTTTGGGGACCAACCAGGGTACCATAAAAAAGGGGTCATTATTACTTATTAACAGTTATTGATGATTTCTCCGGAAAAGTTTATGTATTCTTCTTGAAGTGGTGTATTTAGGACTTTCACTAAGTGAAAAACATTGGTAAAAGAGCAGATTGGAAACCAATTGAAACGTCTACACACAGATAATGGATTAGAGTTTTGTTCAGACGAATTCAATTGCTTCTACAGGGCTGAAGGTATCTTGAGACAATTGACAATGCTTGGAACTTCTCAACAAAATGGTGTGGCAAAATGGATGAATAGAACTTTGATAAAAAAATGTTCGTTGTATGCTTTCAAATTCTAGGTTGCCTTAAACTTTTTGGGCTGAAACTGCTACTACAGCTTGTTTTCTGATTAATCGCTCACTCTCAACTACCATTGATAAAAAGACACCAGAAGATGTATGATCTGGTAAACTTCTTATTATTCTAATTTGAAGATTTTTGGGTGTATAGCTTATGCTCATGAGGATAATGGGAAGTTAGAGCCTAGGTCTAAAAAATCCATCTTTATTGGGTATAAATTATGTGTGAAGGGATATAAATTGTGGTGTCTTGAGACAAGAAATATAGTTGTTAGTAGGGATGTAGTATTTGATGAACCTGCTATTGTTCGTGGTTCACCTCTTGGGAATTTTGATAAAATTGAGCAAAAAGTCGCCACATTTTCTCTAACTTGGCGCTAGCGGATGCTCGAGCGAGTCCGATAGAAAACTACTCAAGATTTGGTCACTCGTCTGGTGCTGCCCTGTCGCTCAAGCGAGTCCGGTAAAAAACAACCCAAAATTTGGTGGCTCGCCTGGCGCTGCTCCGTCGCTCGAGCAACGGGGCTGTCGCTCGAGCGACAGGCTTCTCCGGCCCAGGCCCATTTATTATAAACCCTAGAGAATAAGTGGTATAATAATTGGAATTCAAAATATATATATAGCACAACTTGTATAGAATAATATAACATAAGATAATAGAGAGAGATTCATACAATATCTTGAGACTTTTATATTTCAATTGAGTGTATTGAGATCTTGTATACACAACTGCTATTTATTATAGTGGATTTCTCCTCATCTGTCCGTGATTTTTTCCCTTATTGAGTTTCCAAGTAAATCTTGGTATTTATTTTTTTGTTTATTTCATTATCGTCATAATCTTGCGATCTAAATTCATAACAAAGATAATAACCTTAACTTAATTGAATACAGAATTATTGTAAGATGTAAAATAGTAATTAATATCAAAATTATTTTATTTTATTTGTTGACCAAAATTTGTTAATCGAACTAAGACTATTCGTTTCTCTATTCACAGTGTTGGGAGAAAAATCAAAATAATATAGTTTTTTACATATTTTTCGATATGTAAATGTCATATATACATAGTGATCTTTTTTAACAAGAGTGCATTCAATTATTTATAATGATAGATTTTTTAACTTCTCTATTGCTTTTCAATGATAGTGGTGTCTTTTGTAACAAAACGTAAAAAATGGTATTTACAAAACACGATATGAAAGTGTAGATACACCTTAAACGCATGGTATAATTTTTTTTTCCTTCTGTTTCTATATAGGGAGCAATATTATCATCAAAAAAATTGTTTATTACAATACAATTTTATACTATTTTTCTATTTACCGAAATTGGTCTAAGTAAAATTACTTAATTAATCCACATTTTTAATTTTCCTTTTTCTTTCGGTGGAAGTGTCGCCTTCATTAAAGAAGAAGAGGAGAGCAGGCTAACGGCAATCCATAGGCTTTTAATGGCAACAAATGAGCGATAAATTGTTAAATATTTCACTGACATGTCGACTAGGAAATGTAGACGACATTAAAAAAAATTATATATATATTAAAAGGTGAAACCACGCACAAATGAAAATGAATCAAACCATTTTATTTATAAATCGCGCTCCTCGTCCAGGCAGGTTCAAAACAGAGTAAAAAACAAGCTGACGTGGAAAATGTCAGTTAAAAAAAAGGGGGATTCATTTAAT